>WOXC01011699.1:0-299599 GCA_011680675.1 Gymnobelideus leadbeateri
GGGGGTTACTTTATTGGGAGGAGAGGAAGAGATAAAGAGCCAGACTCTTCAGAAATATACACTTCAGAAAATCAGATTAATAAATGCTGAGCACATTCAGGTAGAGGAGGGTGTGTGTGTAAAGGTGGAGTCCTTTT
The DNA here is from genome assembly GCA_011680675.1 of Gymnobelideus leadbeateri. Taxonomy (NCBI): domain Eukaryota; kingdom Metazoa; phylum Chordata; class Mammalia; order Diprotodontia; family Petauridae; genus Gymnobelideus; species Gymnobelideus leadbeateri. Next base: position 138 of record WOXC01011699.1, read on the forward strand.
TCTGAAGAGGTCTGAGGTGTTTCTCTAGTTGGGGGGGGGCAGGTAGGAAAGTTGAGGGAAAGAGAGGGTGGGTATGGCCTTGGTAAAACCCAGAAGATTCTTGAAATTCTGACTTCAAAAAATAATTAAGCTGGATGCATACAAAACAACAGCCAGAGAGGCCCATTTACTGTAAATATTATGAATGGATTTGGCTGACTTGGGAGTCCCCACCCTTCCTTTAAGGCTTTCTCTGAGCTAAGTCAGAATTCGGCCTTCAGACAGCAGCCAGTACACTCTATAATTTGCATGGCTGATGAGGGCTGAATGCTGGGACAGAGGAAGCAGGAGTCAGCCCAACCACTGGAGACAGACAGGCGGTTTTGATTTGCACCCCTCCCCCTCTTTCCCCCCTCTAAATTGTATTCTTTGACTACAAAGCACTGTTTTGTATTGTTTCTGTGGGGGGGGAGAGGGGGGGCAAGGGTTTGGTTGGTGGTTACAGGACATTATCCTTGAGCTGAACATTTAAGAAGTTTTGAGGGGTGGGGGGAGACCATGGCAATAATTGTTAGCCCTTGTAATTGATTACTCATCACTTTTTGGCTGTAATGTCACATTTATGGACTAATCTTGCTGGCAGGATCATAGATTTCATTGCTAACTACTTGGGCTGTGCTTATGAAAGTTTGGGGGTGAAAGATTGGCAAATGAAAAGGATGATCCAGAGGGAAATGTTAAGGGGGATAAGGTAATGACTTGGGAGATAGAAATTCCTCTTAGCACCCTCTCTTGGGGAATGATGAATGACAAGGAAGAGAAACATGTTTGTATCAGTTTTTCGTTTTTAAGTTAAAACATAGTCAAGCCACATGTCTGACTTTCCTGGTAGATGGCTATCCATTTTCAGTCCCTTCCCCCCCCCCCCAACCTACCTTTGGTAAATAATTGCAAGAACTCTACTAGCTCTAATAACTTTTTTTAAATAGCTAGTTAACTAACCTTCCTTTCCTCCCCTCTCCTTTGTCAAGGTAGTAAAATAAATGAAATCAGCATTCTTTATTACAAATCTAACACAAATCAGAATCCTATAATGTGAATGTAGGAAGGAAAAGGAAGTCTTAGAGATCATCTAAGCAAATTCCTTTATGTTGTAGACTAGAAAACTGAGATGGAAAGTGACTTCCCTCAAGTTCACAAGTTACTATAATATCAAATCTCAGCTAAGTTAATTAACCTCTATTACCTGTCAAGCTAGTGCCTTCTTGCAAGGTTAACAGGGGCCCAGGAAGAAAGGCCAGAAGCATTTCTATTGACCCTATTCTTGGCAAAGAAAATGAGTAAATGAAGGTTAGTCTAAGGTTGGATTATTACATTGGGCTGTCTGCTTTAAAGGCCTCAAATATGAAGTACTGTCTATTCATCCAATACTGGGCTAAGCATTATGGGGGCATACAAAGAGGCACAGGAGGAAACATTTTCCTTATTCATTTTCAGCCTTGATAGTAGAGTGTGCTAATAAACATCGTAGAATCTAGTGATTTGAGGACCTTGGAGGCTTGGCTTTCAGGTACCAGTCAATGATCATTGACAACTATAGAGTGTGGAGATTGGGCTGATTTCAATTTAGCCCCAGGACAACACCCCAAGTAACTCTATTTTGTTATACTTACTTTTTGCAGGGTGGAAAGATATGTTTTGGCAGTAGATAGTGGAGGGACATTTCCTTCTTTGATTCCAAAAATTATGCTTACTTGGGTTGAACTTTTACAGTATAAATTTAACCTGCTCTGGTCTTCAGATTTTGTCTTTGTAAGAGAAAAGGAAAATGATCTCTCTTCTAGGATTCCATATAAGAAAACAAACCTCCCAACCTGCCTTCTCCATCCCCCCGCCCAGGGCTTTCCCTAGACTTCTGTACAATTCAGGACCGCCCCCCCCCCCCACTTCTTCCCTCACACAGTAATACCGAACACAGCAAGATCAAAAGTGACATCTGAGTCCTTAGAGATTTTTGTTAAATTCAGGCTAATTTTAGCATTGAATTTATTTTATGGCAATATGGCTTAATGGAAAGAACCTGTCTTCAGGAGAGGACCAGGATTTGAATCCTTGTTCTGATAGTTACAAGTCACTTCACTTTAGGGCCCTCACTTAATTTTTCCATAGAGGAATAGGGACTTCTATCTTAAAGGATTATTAGGAGGGGGGAAATGAATTTTGCAAGCTTTTAAAGTGCTATGAAAATAGAAATTGTTATTATGACTCCTAGGAAGTTGGCAGTTCTAATATAGGACAATAGGACCTTACATTTCATCTTGTCCAAATGATGATTTTTATAGATATGCAGTGTGAGATCAGAAGAGACATCTCAGAACTAGAATTTAAACCCAGGTACCCTGAATCCAGATCCCCTGCTCTTTCTACTCCAACGTCCTCCCTGGTAAACATCTCACATTCTTCCTTGTTCTAGTGTAATCTGTAAGCACTCTCCTACCTGACTGAAAGCTTATTGAGGGAACGAGCCTTGTGGAATTCATTTTTATATGTCCCACCTCCAGCTTAATCCCATAGTGCTTTTGAATAAAATTTTAAAAGGAAAACATTCTTAGAGTTTTTGGTTGGATGGCTGGCTGGCTGAGTGAAATTTTTATTTTTGGATGAAATTCCTAGACTGTGTTAGATAACTTTGGAGGGAAGGGAAAATACTAATCTTTGAGGTTTAATATATGTTGTGGGTTTTAAAGGAAGGACAGAATAGTCAATGGACTTGAGAGTGATTCCTGTGTATGTATGATTAGGGAAATCCTGGAGCTGCTGTTTTAGCATCAACTTTCAGCATCAAGGGTTGCATCCTTGAAACTTTTTTCATGTTTTTTTATACACTAATTGCCAAATTGGGGTGAGGGGTTGGGTTCTAGTCCGACTCTTGTAGTTACTCCTCCTGACTAAATATTTCCTCCTTAATCTTCTGTACCCTCTACAGGGAATAGGACTTCTCAAGAAATATGGTAGTGATCATTATAATAAGAAAGGATTGCTGGCTTGACTTTAATTCTTCAGGTGTTTTACATATATTATCTCGGAAGCAATTTTGGGGTCCTAAAACTCACACACTCCTCCATTGCATCTTTGTTTCTCCTCTAGTCTGTCTCATGTTAAGTATCCATTTTTATTCATTATCCTACCTCCCACCACATAAAGAAAAAAAATACAGAGCCCCTGTATCACATAAATTCAGTCAAGCAAAACATGCATTTTTAATATAATTGATCTCCTTTGTAATCTTACGCATTTTAAAGTCATTATTCTGAGAAAGAGTTCACCGCCTTCACCAGAGTGACAAAGGGGATGGTAACACATTAAAGGGTTAAGAAACCCTGGCTGAACCTACTGCCCTTGAGAGGAAAGAGTACATACAGTACATACAGAGTGGAGGATGAAGGGTGATGGAGGCCTGTGAACCTACACTCTCCCTCCCCACAGTCCTTTCCTGTACCTCCATGCCTTGGCATGATGAGAGAACCCTGCCTGGACTCTTTGAGGATTTCCTTGCCTGCCATCCCAGTTTCCATCTTAGTGGCCCCTCTAGTGGAAGTGTGGTGATGGGAGGGGCTGCTTTGCTGGCCTCACTCTCCTCCCCATCTTCCCCTCCTCACACCATCAAATAAAAAGGAAAAATTCCTCCCTTGCCTAAAATGTGGCCTTGAGGTCTGGTCACCCCATGTCATTGAACAGCCCCCAAGTGAGATTCATTCATGAACTTTTGGTCTTCTATAAAGGTCTGTTCATTCATGACCAGGGCAATTAAATAACTCTTTGTAAGTGGTAGCAAGCGACTTGCTACTTGTTAAGTGGTTCTTACTAATGCTAGTGCAAACACAGGTAAAATCGCCTTCCCCCTTCCTCCCTTCTTCCTTTCCTTGTAAAGGGGGATTTTATGTTTTAAGGGGGAGGGGATAGGGGAGGTAAAACACCTTAAAGGAATTTCAGTCAGATTCAACATTTTCCTGGTGGTGTTCCAAAAATTCCCTAAACCATAGTAAAATGAAAAATTGTTAGCAGGCATCCGATTGCTTTTTACACACAGCTTTTCTTTTCCTAGTTTTAAAACAAACAACTACAGTTTCAACAACAGCAACAATATCTCTTTTCTGGTAGGGAGAGGCCTTAGTCGAAAGAAATAATCAAACTGACCAGATCACCCTCCTCTAGGTATCTAAAAGAGTAATGAGATAGATTGTAGAATGGTAGTGAAGTGGTTGGCATTCCAGGTTACCAACCTGGTGCTTTCTCCCAGGGATCACATGCCCAGGCTGTACCTCATGATTTATATATGATTCCTTCTCTGGGGGGGCTGCTGCAGGAGACCTGGGTCTCTCTAAAGACAGTGCCAAGCATTTTAGTTACGTCTTCTCTGGGATCCTGCTGTTCAGGGCTGTCCCTATATTAATTCAACTATCAAGCATGACTGAGAATCAAGCAAATTATGGGAAATGCCATTCCTAGCCAGGGGATTGTCTACATAGGATTTGTATTGAATTTCCCCAAAGTTGTAAATTGTGGGAGAAATGTCAATGCTGATATAAATAAGGAATTTCAGTGCTTTTGCTTCACAGAGAAGCACATTTGGGCAGAACTGGGAAAAGTAGGAGTATAGGGCAGTATAGATAGGGTAGTCAAGTCACATTTGCTTTAATTTAGATTTTTCCTGGGGGTGGGGAGAGGTTGAAGAAGGAAATCTTCTTTACCAAGATCCTGCTTTAATAAGGAACAGGTGAGAAGGAGGGAAGGCAGCACACATAACCCCACTCCCCCATTTGTTGCACAAGGGAAGTTAGCTTTAAAGGCCTTTCTACTCAACACACAGACAGATAACCCACACTCTGCTGTTTATTTGGGCTAGGCTATTAACATAATCGGGAAACTTCCCTTTCCTGGGGTATGTCTGGCTGAAAATTGCAGGGTGGACTGGCTGGTCTACAAAGAAAATTCAGTCTAAGATTGCAAGATTTCTCTGTCTCCATCTCTTACTCACACGCTCTTAAGTGGGAGGCAGAAAGTGTCATAGGCCATATAGAACTTTAGATAAAGGGTACCTGACAGACTGTTGGTGGAATCTAGTTGTGGGCCTCCTTCCCCTTTTAAAAATGGAAGCTGCTTTTCCCTTTTGGTGCACATCTTTCCCTCCCACCCCCAGCTCCCTAAACTTCCCTTGAGGTGGTTTCGGAGGACTAGGTTGAAGGTAATTTGATCCCTGGCTCTCCCCTCAGCCTGCCCCTCCACCTTCCTTGCCTTTCCCCCTTCTCCCTCCCTAGGCTTTTTACTTCCCTGCTGTTTATTTGGTGCCAGGTTTCAGTGGGACAGAAGTGTATGAAACAAAGTATTGTGGGGCTCAGAAAAGGGGAGTTTTCAAGGCTAACGACCTAAAAGGAGGCAGAATTCACCCTTCAAAAGGGGAAAACCATTTTCTCCTACATGCAGGTTGGATATTCTCTCCTATGCACCTCTTCACTCCTTTTCTGGTCTTCTCTCAATTTCCAGGCCCAAGATTTAGGATTCCATCATTTTTACCCTCTAACTCTCTCTCTCACTCTCTTTCTCTCCCTCTCCCTCTCTTTCTCCTTCCCTCCTTCTCCCCCTCCGTCTCCAACTCCCCCCCCCCCCACACACACACATCCTTTCCACTTCTCTCCAGGACTCCCATGGATAGACTCAGAGTTCCCAGTCAGATTTAGTTTTCTGAGATGAAGTTCTTACATTTCAGAAGGCACCCCACCCCACTCCAACCAGGACTTCCAAGGGAAAACTAGCATATGAATGCACAAACTAGGAATATTTTTGTTTTAAGTATTATCTGCTGCACAAGTGAACTTCTGAGAATTCGGTGATGGTTGATGTTTACTATCCTGTTTGGCAGCCAATGAATGCTCTTCAGGAATAACATTGTCCTGATAATTCAGCTACTATCTTGTCCCTTTATGGGGGGGGGGGATGTGAGACAGACAGACTGACCATCCCCATTTCCCTTTTGAGGCCTAGTGGAGTATCAGTTAGCTTACCAATTTATTCATAAGGGACTGAAATCTAAGGCTAAATGCTGCTGCCTTTTTTTTTTTTTTTTAAGTTTATAGACCTGAATAGTTCCCAGGTCTTAACATGTCTGTAAAAGTTGGAAGGAGGTGACTGGGCTGAACTACACTCGGATCCTCACCCTGCCGACAGCAGTCCTTTTCAAGGGCGGGGGTGGGGGGCGGTGGGGGAGTGGGCACCAGAACCCACTCCCTTCTTTTCCCTTCCCCCGTCTGGTCTGGCTGATGATCAGTTAATCTCTCCCCCAGTTGCTTGAAAAGGCTATAGGCAGGAGGGAGGGCTAAAGGAACAACCATTTCCCCCCCCCACCCCCCCACTCTACACTTCTCTCCCCCTCCCCTTTCCCAATTTTTGTTAACAAATACAAAACTTCCGGTCCCCACCCTGCCGCCAAAAACCACAGCTATTCCTGCAGCTCAGGCAGATTTATAGTTCTCTGTCTGAACCTTACATTTATTACTCCAGCTTCAGGCATGAGGAGAGAGGTAAATTACAGCTGTAGCCACCCCTGACGATTCCCCCTTTTTAATGTGCACAAACATCTATTTAAAGAAACATGCACCCCAAATACCAAAAACACTCCTGGACTGGTGGCTTTCTTAAAGAGGTCCAGGAAACTTTCTTCGTGTCAGGCCACGGGGCGGGGCTTGGAAGAGGTGGAGGAAAGGAACAAGGCATGGAGGGAGAGCAACCTATCACACTGTAATGTGGAACCTTCCCATCATCCTCCCTACATAGGAGGATTTGTAGGACTTGAAGGCCAGTTTCTGTGACACATTCTTTCTTTCTGAGATGTGGGCCAGGCCTCCCAGACTGCAGGATACTATCTTTCAGTCTCAATTAGTCCAGATTTAAAATTTTAAAAACCTTTTTCCAGGATAGCTCTAGTGCTGTCTTTGTGAACAACTCTTGGTTTTTCACTTAGCATAGGAGGTATGTCTTAAGTTGTTTCTCTACTGGTGGGGCTGGATTTGTACAGAGTGAGCCACATACCATCATCTAACCCTTCTGACTAAGGCATACTCCTTGGTGAAAGAGATAGAAGGCCAGAGCAGGGAGACTGAAAGTCAGGCAGTATGCAGTAGAAAATTGATTACTGGATTGATTTATGAGGCCTGGGTTCTAGTCTCGAATCTGTGTGATTCTGGAATAGGTCGTTTCCTCTCTCTGAGTCTTTGTTTCCTTATTGGTAAAGTGAGCAGATTGTACCAGATGAACGATAATCCCTAGCTCTTCTATAGACTACCCATGTCACCTTGGGCAAATTACTTAACTTCTCTATACCTCATCTAAGTTTCCTTATTTGTAAAATAAAAAAATCCTATCCATGCCTGAGATTCAGTTAGATTAAAACAACACATCCCTTGGGGCTGAATTCTGTGAACTACACTCTTGGTCTCACCAGCGCTGTGTCCTGACCAGCCATATAGTTATATGATTAGGCTTCTGGGAAATCTCCTGGCTTCCATTTGGGTTTAGACTCAAATATTACTATATTTCTTGAGAGGAATGAGAATGTACCCAAGGTTGTATGCCTGTCCAGAGCCCAAGTGGTGCCATTTCATGGGCTCAGGGTGGGGTGAAGTGATGCTTCAGCGTGCCCTCGTGTTTAAGGGCAGGGACATTCAAAAATTGAATTGCTTTCTGTTCATCAGTCCTGAGAGTTTGGAGATCAACTCAGGGGACTTGTCTCTCACCCATCTGGAGGTTTCTGCTGGGGATGTTTGTCTCTAACTTTCTCCCAGGGATCTGAAATCTACTTTTGGAGGTACTCATCAGGAAAAAGATGGAGACATACTTAGATGAGCTGCTGTTGCTTCTGTTTCTATGATTTAGTACATTCTCACAAGGGACTAGGGAGAAATGAGGGAGATAGCAAATAGTGAATTACCTATGTGCACATGTATCTCAAAGTGCTCTAGGGTTTCCCTATTAAGGAAGATCATCCCATGAAGAATATAAGCTCCTTGAGGGCAGGGACCATTTTTTTTCTTTTGTGTCTATATTGTCTGTCATGCTATGGGTAACACTGCTCAGCAGTGGAGATGAAAAGAATGGCAAAAACACTGACCCTAGTCCCTCAAGAAACTCACATTCTAATGGGGGAGAGATAGCCTGCAAAAAAAAAAAAATGTATATACAAGAAAGACAGTATGAGCAGCAGGCACTTAATAATTGCTTAGTGAATCTAGGTTTGAATTGAATCATGAAAAAGGTGTTTAGGCTAAATTCTCAGTCAAGCACAATTTGGAGAAACTGTTGGCCGCAGATTATCCTGGAAGGAGCCTTTGATGCATATAAATCACAGTTAAACATTCTTTTGCTTTGAGAAGGCACAAAGCTAGCCGCTTCTGACAGTTGTAATTTTTTTTCCTTCCCCAGATTCCCAGCTTCTTCAGGAGCCTGGGGATCAGTCACACTGGTGCGTGGTAGCATATTGGGAGGAGAAAACAAGAGTGGGTCGGCTCTACTCCGTCCAAGAGCCCTCCTTGGATATCTTCTATGATCTACCTCAGGGGAATGGCTTTTGCCTTGGACAGCTCAATTCGGACAACAAGAGTCAGCTGGTACAGAAAGTCCGTAGCAAAATTGGCTGCGGCATTCAGTTGACTAGAGAAGTAGACGGCGTGTGGGTATATAACCGTAGTAGTTACCCCATCTTTATCAAGTCGGCCACACTGGATAACCCCGACTCCAGGACGTTGTTGGTGCACAAGGTGTTCCCGGGTTTTTCCATCAAGGCTTTTGACTATGAGAAAGCATATAGTTTGCAGCGGCCCAATGACCATGAGTTCATGCAGCAGCCGTGGACGGGCTTCACCGTGCAGATCAGCTTCGTGAAAGGCTGGGGCCAGTGTTACACAAGGCAGTTCATCAGCAGCTGCCCGTGCTGGTTGGAGGTCATATTCAACAACCGATAACGCAACAGGAACCGAAGGGGACTAGATGACGTTAAAAACTACTTTGCTGCTAATATTTTCCTTCTGAGTGCTTGCTTTTCATGTAAACTCTTTGGTTGTTTTATTTTTTAATTGTTGTTTATGGTTTTCTGTTTGTTTTGTACTCGAGAAATAGCTTATGGAAAGAATTATTTGGTTTTTTTTGGGCGGGGGAGGGAAATAGGATGGGGAGGGCTATCTGGTAAGTTGAGAATTTAAAAGGGGAATAAAAACCAACAACACCAAACAAAAGGTATAAATGACCAATGAGTCAGAGTAGAAGAGGGGAGTCACTTTCCTTGTCCCAAATCACCATTTCACATGTCCAGTGTGTGTGGGCAAGGAGGGACAATTATGCCAGGGGAGAACATGGACGTTTTGTGATATAGATGGGTATTTCTCTTAAGAGCTTCAGTAAGAAGCCTACAGCCACAATGTGTATAGCTCTTTAGCCCTTTAGAAATGCTTGAGGGGTCGGGATATTAGTGCCCTATTAGGTTCTATCAGTTGGTTAGGTGTTCCCATATAATAAGGCCACCTTTGTGATAGAGCCCCCTTGACCTGACCCCTCCCCAGGTACTTCTCCCCCTTTAGTAATTGGCTTGGAATATAAGGCCAAGGGCCCACGCACACATAGGTCTCTTGGAAACAAACAGAGTAAGATTCTGAACCAGAACCAAGACTTCCACCCTGGTCATCCCAACCTTTTGCCACCCTCACTGCTGCCATAATTGTTTTTTCTTTTTTCTCCTTTTTTTTTTTTTTTTGAACATCTTGGTTTTTCTGTGAGTTTGACTTCCCTGAATTATTGCTTATAAAGTGCCCGCTTTCCCAGGCCCACTGTTCCTACCACAGGAAAAAATTGACTCAGCCTCTCTCCTCCCCAAAACCACACTGTTTAGACCAGTGAGTTGGGGAGGAGGGAATGAGAAGCTCCCTAAGTGGGAAGGAATGGAATGGAAACGATCCCCGCTGCTGCACTGCACCACACCACACCCCCTCCCCTTCCACTATTCCCTCAATGGTCCATCTTAACCCAAAGCCGGTTATCAAGGTACCACTGGTGTCCCAGAATACTGTGTTTTCATTTCTTCTACAACTCATACACTTGTATGATACTTCTACACTGTTCTTAGCTCAATGAGCATGTTTAGACCTTAACATAAGCTATTTTTCTAACTACAAAGGTTTAAATGAACAAGAGAAGCATTCTCATTGGAACTTTAGCATTGTAGTGCTTGGTGAGAGAGAAAGGACTCCTGAAAAAAACTGAGATTTATTAAAGAAAAAAATGTATTTTATGTTATATATAAATATATTATTACTTGTAAATACAAAGACGTTTTATAAGCATCATTATTTATGTATTGTGCAATGTGTATAAACAAGAAAAATAAAGAAAGATGCACTTTGCTTTAATATAAATGCAAATAACAAATGCCAAATTAAAAAAAGATAAACACAAGATTGGTGTTTTTTCTATGGGTGTTATCACCTAGCTGAATGTTTTTCTAAAGGAGTTTATGTTCCATTAAACAATTTTTAAAATGTACACTTGACTTGATGTGCACCAGCTTCTCTTTCATTGTTTGGGGTTTAAGGTGGATCATAGATCCAAAACTGGGCAGTGAGGACCAGAGTGGGGTGGGACATAAAACCTTGGGTCAGCCCCACTGGGGCAGAGCATGGTGGGGGAAATAGTTCTTGATGCTCAGAGTTGAAAGCTATCCACAACAGACCTCTTACAAGCACCAAGCCAATCACTTTATCTAGAGTTGAAGTGAGCAGCTTGAAATGCCAACCTGGACCAAATTTATGGGAATCCTGTGTTGCATGACAAACTCAGGTGATTTGTGGAGTAACTAACTTCATGAGTTGGAGAGAAAATACTTAAATTTGCCCTATGAATTAATCAGGGAGGATGTTTGATTTTGTTTAATTTGGGCTAAATCCCTAAAACTGGTTTAACTGCTGCTTTGTTGCACCCTAGCTTTTCTGGCCCCTAACTTAAGATGTCCCCACAAGACTGTCCTTGGCCCTCTTCTCCGTCCACTTATTGCATAATTTAATTGGCTTTGATGATCTTTTCAGATGACTCTCAAGATCCATCAGTTCCAACCCCATCACTCTTCCTTAGACTTGACATCCCCAGCTACCTGCTGGACATATCTGCCAGTCTGACAGGTCCAACTCATATGCCTCAATTTAAACTCATCTACTTTACTTCCACTATGATTCTCTTCCTCCAATGCCACTTTTCTATGGATGGTTATCATCCTATTCAGTCACTTGGGCTTGAAAAATCACTTAAACCTTCCAGGTCTAATGACTTGCAAATCCTGTGTTTCTACTATCACTGAGTCTCTCCCATTCTTTATTTCTTCTACTCAAACAGCACTACAGAATTTCTTAACTGGTCTTTCTTTTCTATTCCAATTACTTACATAGATATAAAATCTCCCCAAGGCTTAAGTCTGACCAAAACCTTTCTTGATTTCCTATTACTCTTAGGATAAAATAGTGTCATTTAAGGTTCTCCACCATCTGGCTCCCCAGCTTTTCCAGCTTTATTTCCCATTACTCCCCTTTGTACACTTAAGTTCCCAGCCAAACTGTAACACTGACCATAAACAGTAGGAAGAACCCATACCTGAACAAGAATTCTCTATAGTATGCTTGACAAGCTATCTAATATTTACTTGATGACTGGAAGGATGTTGGGGGCATAAGGTAGGGATGTAGAAAGCATTCTATATTTGGAGTCATGGATCCTGAGTTCCTGTTTCCGTTCTTCATCTTTCTAATGGACAGCTTGTTTTGAGTTCTCTTGGTCTGTTTCACCATTTGTAGAATGAAAAGGATGCACTAGATGACCTCTTGGGATCTTTTCCATTCTAAAATTACCAACCTATGAGCTCCTGAATGGGGGAACTTGCTACCTTTTCAGGCAGCCCTTTCCACTTTTGGATAGGTCCAATTGTTGGAAGATGTCTCTGTATCAAACTACCCACATATTTTGCTCCTAATTTTGTTCTCTGGGACCCAACAGAACAAGTTTAATCCTTCCATTTGACAGACTAGAAGATGACTATTATTTCCCACTTCTGCTCCCAAATAAGTCTTTTCTAGGCTAACAATCCTTAGTTCCTTCAATTGACATGAACTCAAAGCCCTTCATCATCCTGGCTACCTTGTCAATGTCCTTAAAATGTAGGGAGTTCTTTGAACTTAACATAATACTCCAGATGTGGAATCACCAGGACCAAGGTCAGGGGCAACATCACCTCCCAGTCCTGGTTACCATGCCTCTCTTTAGTAGTGTAGGCCAAGGTCTCTCACTGCATCCCAGGCCATCTCAAATCATCCTGATCTATTTTTTGCTGCTGGACCCAGATGACTCCAGAGGAAAGAGTGAGGCTGGTGATTTTGCACAGCCTTACCTCACTTAAATCCAATTCCCTTGCAAGTTAAGACATCACTTTCTTGATGTTATCGGTCCTCTTTGAGAACAAAGGACAAAGAACAGTAGTAGTATTAAAGATTGCATAGCTTTCTACCTATTCCACTGTTGACTGAAGTTGAACTTGTAGTCCACTAAAACCCCAAGATTTTTTTTTTTTGTCAAGACAAACTGTATCAATGCCTCCTCATACAGGACTTGTGAAGTTTACTTTTTGAGCCAAAATAGGGCCCATGTTCTAGTTTTTAGCTGAGATCTTTCTGAACCCTGCGTTCTGGAGTGCTTCTTCCCCCCTAACCCCCAGCTGCAAATTTGATAAGCAGGTCACCTTGTACCTTCAAGGAATTAAAAATAAAGGAAAGAGAGGACATTAGGTAGAAGAAAAGAGACACAAAAAGGAGGAAGGAAAAAGAAAAGTTTGCTGATTGAGGAAAAATAAAAGTATATATATATATATATTTTTTTTTTTTAAGGCAAGAGTCAGTTTCAATCACTCAATTGAAAAGAAGTTGACTTGGATTTAACCTGCTATTTCCTTTGATACCCATGATGATTAGGTCTACGACACTTAGTATAATCCTATATTTCTATTCTATTCTATATACTTATGAAGTGCTACAGGAAAGATCAGACAGAAGATAGTATTTTAAATTCTAAAAGGGCATGATGTGGCAAGAAGAGTGTTCAATTTGGAGTTAGTAAGACCAGAGTTCAAATCCTGACTTAGACACTAGCTTTGTGGTCCTGGGTAAATCACTTAAACTATCTGAACCTCAGTTTCTCCATCTGTAAAAAAGATGGAGAATAATATCTCCAATAATATCTCCCACCTTCACTCAACCTTCAATAAACATTTGTTAAATGCCTACTATGTGCCAGGTACTACAATGTGTCAGGAACCAGAGATACAAAATTAAAAAATGAAACAACCTTCAAAGAGGAGAGGGAGTAACAGGTGACACAAAGTAATCATATAATAAGTCCGGAGTAGTTACCCAGTCATTCTTGATAGGGAGGGCACTAGCAACCAGGGACAAGAACAGACTCCCTGGAGGTGGGGAAGCTTAAGGGTTAAAAGAAGCCAGAGATTCTGACATTATGGCAAGATTAGGAAGATACCTCAGAGGGCTGCTGTGAAGACCAAATGGAAATTTGTAAATATAATTACAAAGGGCCTTTTATGTGTGTGTACACACACGTGTATGCATATGCACATGTGCTGTGTGTACTTGCATGTTATGTATGCACACATATGCATTGTTACATATGTGTGTTATGAGCATGCCTTGTGTGCATATACACACATATGTATGTGCACGTGTATATGTCTATGCATATGTACATGTGTGTATGTGTTTGTGTGCATGTACATGTGTATGCATATAAGTATGTGTATATATGTGTGTATATATATGTGCATTTGCATGTATGTGTCTATATGTGTGTGTGTGTGTGAGCATATGCAGGTGTGTGTATGTATAGCTTTCCAAAGCTTAAAGAATTCTATGAATGTCAATTGTTATTAGGGAATAAAAGGATACTCAGAGTTTTCTGTTAAGGGAAAAGGTTGGAACATCAGAGGTAAAGGTTTTCTGACTGTAGGGAAGAAGGAGACAAGGGGAAGCAAATATGGAAGCAAAATCAGAGCTGTGAAACACAGAAGCTACAAGGAATCTGTGGTCAACAGCTGGAAACCAGGTCTCTGATCTGTGAACTGAAAAAAGCATACACAATAGTTACACAGTATCTTAGCCTATGAAGAAAAGAAAGAAAGTTTTTACCAAAGAATCTTGATTCCTTGATTCCTAGAAGCAGGCTCATTTTAGGGTATGATACTGATCTAGGCTAGACCTACTGAGAACTCTCAAGGTGAGGAGGGGAGGGGCATTTTTGGCACTCTGTCTAGGGGGCTGGATCTGGAATGAGAGGATCTGGGTTTACATTCTGGCTCTACTATTTATGACGTATGTGATTTCAGACAATTCACTTCTATGGACTTCGACTTCTCATCTTTCAGATGGGGGTTGATTTATATAACCTGTATCTATCTTATGTTGTTGTTTAGTCATTTCAGTCATGTCTAATTCTTTGTGACCCCATTTGGGGTTTTCTTCACAAATATGTTGGAGTGGTTTGCCATTTCCTTTTATAGATGAGGAAACTGAGTCAAACAGAGTTAAGTGATTTGTCCAGGGTCACACAGCTGCTAAGTGGATGAGGCCAGATTAGAACTCAGGAAGATGAGTCTATCCACTGCACCGCCTAGCTTCCCCCAGTATTTTATAGTTTTAGAAATTTGCCTGGGAGAAGGTTAAGAGAGTCAGAATTTGAACCCAGGGCTCCCTGACTTGAGACTGACTATCCACCCAGCTCCTTTTCTTCTCTGTGCCTGATTTTCATTATCTGCAAAGTGGGAGCAATCATATTTTTACTACCTACCTCATTGTTGAGGAGAAAGCGCTTACAAGACATTAAAGCATCATGTGAATGTGAATATTTGTCCCTTCAAGGCTCAGCCCAGGTTGTCAATGCTTTGTAAAACTGGACTTAGTCCTAGAAGCTGCTGATATCTCCTTCCTCAAAAGTTCTTAGAAGAAGAGCTCTCTTATCACATTCTAACTTTATAATCACCTTTGATTTGTATACACATCTTATTCCCACCCACTCTCCTACCCCCCAATAAACTGTAAGCTTCTCCAGGGCAGCCACAGCCACATTCTTTTTCCATTTTTGTATATTTAGTGCTTGGTAAGGTGCCTTGCATATAACTCACATTTCTGTAATACTTTTATTGTTACAAAGCATTTTCCTCACAACAACCCTGTGAAGCTGCTAGTTTAGCTGTCATTATCCCTATTTTGCAATTAAGGAGCTTGAGACTTGAAAAGGCTAAGTGATTTGCTGAAGATCATGAAGCCATTAATTTCCAGAGCGTGGCTTTGAACCCAACCCTTGGATCTCCTCTGGATCCAAAGCCAATAGACACTTGTATTTCCCTAAATTTTATTCCTTAATTATAAAGCTTCATCATTATTTTAACCAATAAATAATAATCAGAGTAATAATAGCTTTCTTTTAAAAAAAATCAACCCTGTGATACTACAGAAACTGGTCAAGAGACTCTGAATAAATCCTTTTTGGTTCCTTTCAATTTAAATGGAATGACTAAAGGCCATCGATCAATGTTTATCGACTAATTGTTTATTGACTGATCAGGGAAGAAAAACTTCAGGCTTGGAGACAAGGGCATCAGAAAGCATTAATAATATAACTTAGACTGCTAACTAAGGAATTTATAGTAGGATAGATGATGAGTATTTTCTTCTAAATGTTCCGGTAATAGCAAAGAATCTTCTAAAGAGTTGGGAGGGACCCAAAAGGCCATCTTGTTCAGCCCTTCTTCCAAAGCAAGAATCCCCTCTATGATACTACAACAGTTCTCTACTTGAATATTTTTAGTGATGGAGAGCTTCCGGACCTCATGAGGCAGCTGATTTCACTCCAATTGCATCAGATTTACCAAACCAAAATCTACCTGCCACTGGCCTTGGTTACTCCTTAATTGAATTCTATTTTGGCTCTTTGGATATTTTACAAACACAATAAAAATTCTATGTCTCAATTTGCCTCAAGCAGTAAGGTCTCAGTGAAGGTGTCTCCAACTCTGGTTTGGAAAATATCCTTAATAATCTCTTTTTAGAGGGTAAGGATGGGTTGGGATGAGGAGTTTCTATAAAGTTGCTAAAAAAAAAAACCACTCTATTCCACTTTAAATAAGCATACAATGGAATATTTTGAGAACTGACAAGAGAAAGGATTTGAGGTTACAATTTTTGCAAAACCTAGAAAACCAAGCTAATCATCCCCAAACAAACATTAAAAAAAGATCCTGAAAATTAAAGACCAATAGAATTTAAAGATAAAAAATAATTGGAACCACCTAAGACAACTACCTGGTTGGGTTTTTTTAAGGGTAAAAATATTGATAAACTATTAGTTAATTTGAGTTTAAAAAGAGGAAAGAAAACTAAATTAACAAAATAAAAAATGAAAGGGGAAAACTCACATCCAAAGGAGAGGAAATAAAGAAAATTATTAGAAACTAATATTCCTGAATTATATACCAATTGAACTGAAAATGTCAATGAAATGGATGACTAGCTACAAAAATATAAAATAACAAAATTAACAAAACAAGAATTAGATAGGCTAAGCAACTCAGTCTCAGAAAGAGATATTAAGCAAGACATGCATGGATTTCTAATGAAGAAAACTCTGTTTATAAATCCTTAGAAATGAATTTTTTCAAACATCTAAAGAACAAATAATCTCTTTGCTATATAAACTGTTAAAACATTTTCAAAAATAAAGAAGGAAGGCATTTTATCATCCTCTTTCTATGAAACAGGAATGGTTCTGGTTCCCTAACCAGGGAGAGATAAAGCAGAGAAAGAGAATTGTAGCTCAATGCCACTAATTTACAGTAATGTAAAAATACTAAATAAAATTTTGGCAAAGAGATTGGGGTGGTATACCTCCAAATTATTAATTATATGCAACTTCAATTAATATTAGGGATATTCAACATTAAGAAAACAATTAATGTAATAAACCATATTAATACAAATACCGTATGATCACACCAATAGATGCAAAAAAGACTTTTGATAAAATTCAGCCATCATTTACACTAAAATATTTAAAAAGGGTGAGAATGGACCTTCAATTAATGTAACCCAAAGCATTTATCTAATTCTTAAAGCTAGCTTTACTTGCAATGGAGTAACACTGGAAGCCTTCCAAATAAGATTGGAATTGAAGAAAAGATAACCACTGTCTCTAGTATTATTTGATATAATGATGGAAATGCTAACCACATCATATTTGGTTGGTTTTTTTTTTTTCTGTTTTGTTTTTTGGCAAGAGAAAGATAGATCTGTGGTTTCACCAGCAACATGATAGAGTGGACAAAGGGCAGGCCATGAGTCAGGAAGACCTAAATTCCAGTCTTTCCTCTGACCCAAAGTAGCTATGTAGACAAATGACTTAACTTCTCAGAACCTTAGACAATTCTCTGACACAAGTCACAGAAAATTTGCTGATCTGAATCAGTAGAAGGAATTTCCATACCAGGAGATTCCCACTCCTGTGAAATTACAGCTATGTCAATAAAACAAGAAAAAGAAATTAAAAAGTATTAGTAAAGAGGAGCAAAAGTTATCTATTTATAGATATAATAGTTTATTTAGGAAATCCTAGATAATGAACAAAGAATAAATTATACAATTTATGACTTTGGTAAAGTAGTAGGATATAAAACAAATAGACCAGTATAATCAAGAGAGATAGAAAGCAAAATACCATTTTAAAACCCAAGAAAATATATTAAATATATTGGAGTTAGTTTAGCAAGATGCATAGAGGTCTTACCTAAACAGAATAGAATAGAAGCTCTTTGAAAGCAGTGACTGTTTTGTTTCTTTCTATTCCTGTTGAAAGCATAAATACATGAATAGAAGCAATCACGATACAATTTGATTAGAGAAATAACAGATGACTTTTTAAAAAGTCTACTGTTATTCAATGTTTGTGGTGAGGCCATTCCAAGATAATAATAACAATTCTATCTAGATATATTAGTTTTACAAATTTAATACTATACCAAACAAATTTTTCAAGGGAATAGTTTGTACACTCAAATCGACATGGAATTTTTCTTTAATGGTGTAAGTTAAAACCCACCCATAGGGTGGTGTAGTGAATAGATCACCAGCCCTGGAGTCAGGAGTACCTGAGTTCAAATCTAACCTCAGACATTCAACACTCTTACTAGCTGTGTGACCTTGGGCAAGTCACTTAACCCCAATTGCCTGGCCTTCCTCCCTCAAAAAAAAAAAACCCACTAACCCACACATACATCATCATTCTCTGGAACTCTTGCTTGAATCCTCTGGTATGCTTACTGGAAGGTCTCTAGTACTTCCTCCATTTCACCTGGCATCATTAGAATACCAATGCAATGAATAATAACAAAATTCATTTGTAGGAATTTAAAGATTTCAAAAATCAAGAATATCTAGGGGAATGAAATACATTGTGGTATCATCAGATCTCAAATTATAGTAGAAGTCTCTAATTATAAAATGTTATAAAATAGATTAGTTAAGAAACAAATGACCACAAACAGCCTAGTCCTCAGTTAAGGACCAGAAGAGCTGGGAGGAAATTCTTTCTTCAGTCATAATCACTGATTAGAGAGATGCAAATTGAAACAACCTTGAGATATCATTCTATGCCTATCAGATTGGTTAAAATGATTGAAGGAAAAAGTGACAAATGTTGGAGGGGATGTGGAAAATTGGAATGTTAATTCATTGTTGGTGGAATTGTGGAATTGGAGAATTGATCCAATCATTTTTGAGAGAAATCTGGAATTATGCGTAAAGAATTATCAAACTGTCTATACCCTTTGATCTAGCAATATCACTCACTACTAGGTCTGTTTCCAAAGATGAGTAAGGAAAAAGGAAAAGAACCTATGTGTTCTAAAATGTTAGCTTTCTTTGTGGTGGCAAAGACCTGGAAATTGCAGGGATGCCCATCAATTGTGGAATGACTGAATAAGTTGGGATGGATATATGATTGTGATGACTACTACTGTGCTATAAAAAATGATGAATTCGATGATCTTAGTGAAACATGGATAGACTTGCATGAAATAATGAAGAATAAAGTGAGCAGGACCAAGAGAACATTGTAAACAGTAAAAGCAAAATTCTTTTAAGAACTTTGAGCAAATAAGTCATTTTGACTATTAGAAATATCCTAATTAATTAATTATAAAGTACCTATGAAAGAAGGTGCTATCTGCATCAAGAGAAAGAAGTGACAAATAGGAGTATCTATAGAATGATTTCATATATATATGTATATATATATGTTTAAGTTTAATGGTAGCTGGCTCTGGGATGGGGGGAGAGGGAAGAAAAAGAAATTTAAACAATAATTTTAATATATATCTAAAAGGAATAGCAAGCTATACATAAAATATTTGCAGTTTTGTGGGCAATCATCTTTTTATTATAATATTATGGAAATACTTATTTTATTCCATGAATTAAAATAAGTAAACATCTTTAAAATTGCTTGGGAACCTACATTGCAGTTTGACAGAAAAGGAATTTAAACCAGCAGCTTAGCTATATCATGTACCATAATAATAAATGTCAAATATTTAAACAAGCTACACATGAAAAGTTCTACCCTGTAAAACTTAAAAGAGAATGAAATGCTGTAATTCTCATAACTTTGAATAGAGGATGAACTTGTAACCAGTTGTGAAATAAAGGATATTATAAAAGACAACACTGATTGCTATTATTAAAAACAAAAATAAAAATATTTTGCACAAATACAGCTAGAATATGAAGAAAGGATACAGACTAGGAGAAAAAGACTTTGCATGAGATATATTGATGTCTGACATGCAAAATCTATAGGGAAATGACATACATCTATAAGATTAAGAGCCATTACCCAATAGATAAGTAGTTAAATGATATGAACTAACATTTATCAAAAGAAAAAACACAGACTTTTAACAGCCATCTTAGAAAGTACTCCAAATTGCTAATTATCAGAGAAATGCAAATTAAAGTAACTCTGAAGTATCACTTCATAGTCATTAAATTGGTGAAGGTGGAAAAACTCTAATATGGCAAAATAGATAGGCTATTACATGGATATAAAAAATTGTGCTCTTTTATCTAGTAATCCCCATATTGGCTTTCTTCATTAAGGAGATAAATGACAACAAGAAACCTATTTCATGAAAACATTTAGAGCAACATTATTTGTAACAGCTAGAAATTTGAAAGAAAACATCTATCAAAGGATTGGGAAATGTCTGACCAAATTCTGGTATTGGAAAGAAATGTTATATTTATTATTGTGCAGTGACAAATGCTGAATGTAAAGAATTCAAAGAAATATGAGAATATACAAATGAATACATATTTGAATACATGTAGGGTAAACAAAGTGGAATTAAAAGAACAATTTACACGATTACTGCAACTATATCAAAGAAAATAACTTTAAATGGCAACCAAATAGATAAAAAAAAGAACATTGATAATAATGTTTAAGGCACAGACCCACTCTTTCTTTTCTTTTTTTTCTTTTTCCTCCAAGAAACATTTTTTAAAACACATCTTATTAAGGTATGGGAGAGAGCAGATTGGAGGAAGCGATATCTTGTGGGACTGCTATTCTGGGAGGTTGGGTAGGGGAATAATGGGGGGAAAATGATTGTAACTCAAAATCTGGCGGAAATGAATGATGTAAAACAGAAGTTAATAAAGTATTTGTTTAAAAAAAAACACATCTTATTGAAGTCTTTTACCTTTATATCACGATCTTTGCCCACTCTCTTCAAAACTGATTAAATCCTCTCTTTAAACTAAGGAAAATTAAGCAAAAAACACCGCAAACAGAAACCTTGCCTCACAATACATGTAATATTCTGTTCTAGTAGCCTCTTCATTTCTCTGCTATAAAGAAGGAAGTATGTTTCATTTTCTTTCTCTGGGACTTCTGGAGTTCAACTTCTTTTCAGTGATTCTTTCTGATTATATTTATAGTAATTGTGTATACTGATCTTTTGTTTCTGCATACTTTGTTTTGTATCAGTTCATATGAATTTTCCTATGTTTCTCTGAATTCTTTAGTCATACTATATAATAAAACTCCGTTACATTCATATTGCATATTTTTCAGATATTTCCTAATCAATGAGCACCTACTTTGTTCCTTTTCTTTTTTTTTTTACCTACCTTTAGAGTGTGGCTATGAATATTTTGATATAGATTAGACCTTTGTTTCTATCTTTGACTTCTTTAAGATAAGTATCTAGTAGAGGTATAACTGGGTCAAATGTGATGGACTATTTGATGGACTATCTGCCCTTTCTTTTAGTAAATGGAAAACCACTAAAGTGTAACGTTCTTAGGATCACAGAGTTAGAGTTAGTTTCACTCTATGGTAGGGATCACAAATGCCCAACCCCTTAATTTGATGTCTGAGCAATCTGAGACTCAGGGAAGTTAAACAAATCAAGTAAAAATGCTTTTATAAAGGGCTTTCTATGTGCTAGGCACTGTGTTAAGTAAGAACAAAGGTAGTCAGGTTCCAAACCATATTATACTCTTCCGCCCTGCCATGAATGTATTATCACTCTAAATCACTTTTTTATGTTGTTTAACATAACTGGAGGATTTCACACTGTGGAGAATTTAATCATGAGGATTTGGATGCTTTGTATGATATGCTTGAACAAAATATATCTACTTAAAACTAAATAGAAAAGATTTGGGGGTTACTTAGATGCTTTGGGTACCTGAGGAAAATGTTCTCCAAGGAAAGGTATCATTCAAACTATGGTTTGGGCATACCCACCTCTTTACTCTCGTATTTTGGAAAGACTGCTAGATTTGGAGGCAAAAAGACTTGAATTAAAAGTGTTGTCATGAAGGTCATAGATAATTAATGTTGAGGATCAGGAAGAGGAGAAAAGAGATGAGTAATTAGACTAACTAGTTAAATCCTCCCAGCCCATTGTGTTTCTGCTTGAGACCACCTCATGGAGGACAGAAAGCAGATTTCTGTTTGCAGTAGGAATCCATTAATTACCAATTATAGGAATCCATTAATTACCAATCAAAGGCAGCTGAGCAAACTAGAATTCATGTAGGAATAGGCAATCCAGCCAATGGACCGATCCATATGAATCGAAGAGCTTGGGGATTCTTGGTTACGACAAGTATGGAGGGCAAGGAGGATTCTGCAGTGACCTGCAGGGAAATGCAATGTGTTTGTGTTTCTGTCAGTATCAAGTACCAAGTAGTATAAACAAGGAGAAGACTGGTTTTCCTCCTAGAAAAGAAGCTGAAAGGGCTAAATAAATGCCTCTCTCCTTTGTAGGGTATCAGTCAGAATGAAGTGTTCCTTGAAAAAGTGAAGGAGGGGTGGCTAGGTGGAGCAGTGAATAGAATACTGGCTGTGGAGTCAGGAGGACCTGAGTTCAAATTTGGCCTCGGACACTTAATACAAAAAAACTAGCCATGTGACCTTGGGCAAGTCACTTAACCCCAATTGCTCTTCAAAAAGCAAAAAGGGAAGAAAAGAAAAGGAAAGAAAGGAAAAGGAAAGAAAGGAAAAGAAAATAAAAAGTGAAGGAAATGCTTTAAGAGGTAAAGAAAAGAAAAAGGATCTGAAAAGGCAGATAAGCCTCATGTGTATCAGGAAGTTGGAGGGTAGAAGGTGACAGAGAATATCACAGATGGAACTAGAGCTTAGAGAGATCTTAAAGGCCATTGAGTCCGAATTCCTCATTTTATAGATGCAAAAACTGAGACCCAGATAAGGTTACATGACTTACCCAGGGTCACACAGATAGTTTTCTAAAGGAAGAGAAAAATACAGAATCGCTGAACATTTGGAGGCAATAGATATGAGAGTCTTCTTCAGGAGGGAGCAGCCCCATTATGTTTCCAGGAGTGATGCTGAGGCTACAGAGGTGCCATCAGAAAGACATTCTCCTGGAGATGCTGGAGAGCATATGGAGAAGAGAGAAGTAGTGATGACTGGTGACTTTTTGCAAAAGGTTACTCAGGCTGATATTTGTCTTCCTAATATAAACAAAGACAGAGGTCTGCTCTGTTCTCTGGGCATATGTATGGAGGGTGAGGGAAAGACGCCCAGGAATTGCCAATCCTGATGACCACTACCCACTGCTGATAATTGTTCTCCAGACTGAAAATACTTCCAGAAGTGCTTGGGCTAGAAATTGAGAATGTTAGGGGCATAAATAATGTTTTTATCTTTGTAGCTGATTGGATGGAGGGACTTTTTTTTCCCTTTTAGAGGGGGGAATGCAGGGCAATTGGGGTTAAGTGACTTGCCCAAGGTCACATGGCTAGTAAGTGTTAAATGTCTGAGGTCAAATTTGAACTCAGGTCCTCCTGACTCCAGAGCCAGTGCTCTATTCACTGCACCACCTAGCCATTCCAATGGAGGGACTTTAAAAGAAAAAGGACAAATTTGGAAAGTGAATAGCTAATTCAGAAGAAGTTGTTTGAGAATGGGATTTGAATTTTCGAACAATAGCAGTTTAAACTATGGGAATTGTAGACTCTTAACCAAGCATAGCATGTGCTTAATGAGGGACAGTTTAAAACACATGCACACACATGCACACACACTCACTCACATACATATATATTTGTCTGGATTCTTGAGAAGCTGATTGAGAGAGATTAAAACGATAAAGTGGCAGTGGGCATGGAAGAATCACATGCACGTGTTTTGCACACGTGATGTCATAGAGAATAGCAGATACAGCAGAGGAAGAACAGTGGTAATGAGGAGCCATAACACACAGGAGACAACCTCCAAGAAGAGAGCAAATGATACAACCGCAGACATCAGGTACCTGTATACAAAGGTATTGTTTAGTCATTCAGTTATGTCTGGCTCTTCATGACTCCACATGCAGTTTTCTTGGCAAAGATCCTGGAGTGGTTTGCCGTTTTCCTTTCTGGTGGATTGAGGCAAACAGAGGTTAAGTGACTTGCTCAGGGTCACACAAACTAGTAAGTGTCTGAGGCCGTATTTGAACTCAGGTCTTTCTGACTCCATGCCCAGCACTCTCTCCACTGACCCACCTAGCTGCCTCCTTCACATGTATTAGGATTTCAGTTTCACCTTGTTTTGTTACTAATTTTTGCATTTGTGGAGAAGATAGAGAGATATGGCTTAGACGGTAGTACAGGTCGCATAAGTCAACCAAAAGCTCATTATTAATGGCCCATGTAGGGAAATGGAATGTCCTAGGATTTTGTCCTTGGCCTTGGACTGTTCGACGTTTTTTTTTTTTTTTTTTATCAGTGATGGACGATGAAGGAGCATATAGCATGCTGTCACATTTGCAGATAGCATGAAGCTGGGAGGGATGGCTTGGAGTCAGAATCCAAGAAGACCTTGACGACCTAGAATATTGTTCTAATAAGGTGACATTTAATAGAGATAAATGTTACATCCTACACTTTGATTTTTAAGAAGTCAATTTCACACAGATGACAGAAGATGTGTCACTAGACAAAGGGTGATTTTTTAAAACTTTCTCAAAGCATTTTATTTTTCAATTTTTTTCTTTTATTATGCACTTAATAAATGCATACATTTCTACAAAGAGAATTGTACCATAAATCTTTATTGTAAGCAACTCAACTTTTTTCTTGTTTTTTGTTTGTTTTTTGCTTTTTGAGGGCAATTGGGGTTAAGTGACTTGCCCAAGGTCACATGACTAGTCTTTGTGTTAAGTGTCTGAGGCCAGATTCAAATTCAGGTCCTCCTGACTCCAGGGCCAGTGCTCTACTCACTGCACCACCTAGCTGCCCCCCTTAATGTAATTTTAGACTGCATGAAGAGAAGGCATGGTGTCCAGGACTATGGAAATAATAATAATAATACTAACAAAAATAACATTTATGTGACACCTACGATATACCAGGAACTATGCTGAAGACTTTACAAATATTATCTCATTTGATCTTTAAAACAACCCGGCCGAGTAGGTGCTATTATTATTACTGTTTTATAGTGAAGAAAACCAAGGCAGCCAGAAGCTAAGTGACTTACGCAGGGTCACACAGCCAGTAAATGTCTGAGGCCAGATCAGAACTCAGGTTTTCCTGACTACAGGCCCTACACTCTATCCACTACATCACTTAGCTGCCTGTGGTAGTGATTCTGTATTCTGCCCTGTATCACCTCCTTCTAGAATACGGTTTTAAGTTCAGGGCACCATATTTTAGGAAATGCCTTCACAAACTGAATGCATTCAGAGGAGGGCAATGAGAATGCCAAGGCTACTGGAAATCATGCCATATGAGGACTGAGCAAAGGAATCAGGAACACATAGTTTAGAGAAAAGAAGACTTAGGGGAATACAATAGCAATGCCCAGGTATCTGAAGTATTTGATGGACTGTCATGTGAAAGAGGGTGTTATACTTGTTCTGATTGGTTGCAAATAGCAGAACAAAGAGTAATGGGTAGAAACTGAAGAGAGGCAGATTTCTTTAGGAAAATCTTCCTGTTAGAGCCATCCCAAAGTGGAATGGACTAACTGAAGAAATGAATGACATGAAAAGAGAAACATGGGAAGATTTCTATGAACTGATGCAGAGCAAAATAAGAAAGACCAATGACTACAATCACCTAGAAGAAAAGATTCCTGAAAGGAAGTTAAGCTCTGAGTCATGGAAAAGTCAACGAAAGTCCTAGAAAAGGAAGAACAAAACATATCTTCCCCATCCCTAAAGAGAGATGAGGGAATATGAGAACAGAACGTTGTATACATTGTCAGACAAATTTCTTGTGGTTGATGTTTTGCTCATTTTTTAAAAAAAACTTTGTCACAAGGGAAGATTTTTCCCCTCCACTTAATAGTATTTTATTTTTTCCAATTACATGTAAAAATAATTTTCAACATTCACTTTTATAAGGTTTTAAGTTCCAAATTTTTTTCTCTTCTCCCCGCTCCCACCCAAGATGGCAAGCAATCTGATATAGGTTGTATGTGTACAATCATATTGAACATATTTCCACATTAGTCATATTGTGAAAGAAGAATCTGAACAAAAGGGAAGAAACACAAGAAAGGAAAAAAAGAGAGAAGATAGTATTCTTCGATCTGCATTTAGACTCCATAATTCTTTCTCTGGATGTAGACAACACTTTCCATCATGACTCTTGGAATTGTCTCAGATAATTGCATTAATGGCTAAGAAGAGCTAAGTATATTAAAGTTGATCATCACACAGTATTGTTGTTACTGTGTACAATGCTCTCCTGGTTCTGACCACTTCACTCAACAGCAGTTCATATAAGTCTTTTCAGATTTTTCTGAAATCTGCCTGCTTATCATTTCTTATAGCAAAATAGTATTCCATTACATTCACGTAACACAATTTGTTCAGCCATTTCCCAATAGATGGGTATCCACAAGGGAATATTTGGTCTGGAAAAGAGTTGGAAGTGCCTGTGATAAAAACAGATACACAAACACAAAGTAGAATGGTATATATCAGGTTCCCCTTCATTGGAAGTCTTCTAAGAGAAGGTATATGACACTTTTCACAACTTACTGATTAGTCAATCAACAAATATTTAAGTAATTACTATGTGTCAGTGACTGAGCTAATTGGGGTTGGGGAAGGGGGCATACCACCAACTGAAAATTAAGTAGTACTGGATTCAGACCTGAGTTTTAAACTGTTTTGCTCCTTATTACCCATGTAACTTTAGGCAACCATTTTCTTTCAATATCTCTCTAGGCCTATGTTGTCATACCTATAAATTGAAGGGCTCAGACTAGCTCAGTGGTGAGTGACCCAAGTAGAAATGGGGACACTAAACTATACATAAGGATCCCTGTGACCACTGACTAAGAAAACCACATATTAACATTATCTATGTTTAACTGCATTTTATTCATATTGTTAAATATTTTCCAGTTACAGTTTAATCTGATTCTGTTGTATTGGGGAATGTTGGTGTTGTGTTTGACACTTCTGGATTAGATGATCTCCAAGATTCCTTCCAGCTCCAGATGGATAATCCAGATATCCCAAAATCTATATACAGACAATTCTCATTTTATGTAAATTCATATTACACAAATTCAACTATATAGTAAAGGAAAATTAAATTAATACTACTTTGCTTCCTGAAGTTGCCTTTCTAAGTCCTTGAATTGAGCTCAGGGATTTATCTTTCCCTCTGAGTTAAAGTAAATTAAGTTAAAAGAAAATTGTTATCTTTCATACTGGTAGTCCCTGCAAAATTTCCAGGATATCTTTGTTATCTTTAAATTAACTGAGTACCATACCCAAAATATATATCATGTCCTTGTACAATTAGGGAAATTTTTATTCCAAAGAA
Organism: Gymnobelideus leadbeateri; assembly: GCA_011680675.1. NCBI lineage: Eukaryota > Metazoa > Chordata > Mammalia > Diprotodontia > Petauridae > Gymnobelideus > Gymnobelideus leadbeateri. The sequence continues at coordinate 27,614 of WOXC01011699.1, forward strand.
TTAGTAATCTGGTAGTTTTGATCTCCTAGCAGAGACTACAAGATGTGATTTATTACATAAAACAATTAATATTCTTTAATTGATAGAGGGGGCAGTGATTAGCTTCATGTGAATGACAGACCACCTTTCTTAGTATAACCAATTGTAATGTTCCTGTTCCAACCCTTCAATCTATTGCTTTTTCTCTACACCTAACAAGACCCTTTCTTCATTGTGTGTCAATAAGGAAGGTCCTCTCCTTCTCATTGGGGTTGCTGGCTTTACTGAGGTTGCCAGTCTGATCAAGAGTTACATGCATCACTGTTGATAAATGGAATTTGCTTGGAGCTCTGAATGTCAGTTTACCTTTATTAGTTTCCATTGCCATAATGTAAAGACATCTTTTTCTTGTATTGAAAAAATGGACCCAAATGCTTCAAGAATTTGAAAAGTTCAGAGACTAGTTGAGAATAATATTGCTTCTATCATCATATGTACAAAGAATAAAAGAGAGCCACTGTCCAAACATTTCTTCGTAGCTTCACAAAAAAATTTTTTTTTTTGCACAGCCAACCCCAGTGATAGAGCCTAGGTACAGTGGGTAGGGAAGGGGCAATGTATGGCACACTATGTTAACCTTACTGTACAGTACTGTGCATACATTATCATTCACTTTATCTTTCATTTAATAATTCTACTTATTATCTTGGTACCGTATTTAATGTCTGCATTTTAGTATATTTTGTGACTTGCATAACAGCATTATTTTGTGTATGCCTTTGTTATATAGCTAAGTGACATGAGTAGGTAGGGACAAATTGTCATTCCATAAAAATCACTTTACATAGAGGTCTGGGGAATGGTCCACTTATGTAAAGCTAGGCCTGTCCCTTTCACTTCTAAATTTGTGTTCTTCAGATATTTTGCCTTTACCTCAGGTCTGTCCATGGATCCAGGTGCACAGATCAAGGCCTCTCTAGGTTCCCAGATATAAAGGGGCTTCAGAATTAGAATATCCATATCCTCATCTTATTTGCATGGAAGGGAGCAGATGATAGCAAAACATCTGCAAAATGGGATAAGGAGAGCATCTCCCTCCCAGGGTTGTTGTGAGGATCAAATGACATAGTAATTGTAAAATACTTAGCACAGTATCTGGCACACAGTAGGTGCTTAATAAATGTTAGCTATATTATTGCACATGTATAATCTATATTAAATTGCTTAATGTCTCAGGGATAAGAGGGAGGAAATTTGGAATTCAACATTTTAAAATGAATATTAAAATTATTTTATGTGTAATTATGAAAAATGAAATATTTAAAATGTTAACACACAGGGTGTACCCAAAGTCTGAACACATAGGAAATCTTATTTACTATGCATATTTTCCAGAAATGAAAAGGATGAAATTTTCAACAACATTTTATTTAATTAGCATAAATTTTAGCCATGACAATTTCATATGGAATAAAAGCTACTGGGGACTATTTTCCATATTAATGAAACTAATTTAATTAAATTAATTAATGATATTTCCTATGCATCCCCTATGTCTTCCTATGAAATCTCATTCATACTAACTAAATACAATGTTATTTAAAAATAAAAATAAAATAAATTTTCATTCATTTCATTTCTTGAAAATATGCATAATGAGATTTCCTATGTGTCCAGACTTTAGGAACGCCCTGTGTATGATAGAAACAGGGAGAGGCCATCTCCAGTCATCCCGACCTATATTTTGTCACTAGATCCAGATGGCTTTTGGGGGAGAGAGTGAGGCTGGTGACTTTGCACAGCCCTCCCTCACTTTCATCCAATTCACTTACATGTCATGGCATCACCTACCTGATGCCACTGTCCTTTTCAAGAGCATAGACAAGCAATAATAACAGAAGCAGGGGAAGACAGTGTCGTGTAGTAGATGGAAAGCTGACTTCAGAGTGGGGAAATCTGGTTTCAAGTCCTGGCTATGACTCATACTGGTTGTATGACCCTGGTCAAGTCACTTAACCTCAATGCCCCTGGAAATGCTCATAGAATAAAAGTTACGGAACATTGATCCATCACCAAGATAGGAAGGAGTTCTACCAATTAAATTATAGGTCTGGTTAAAACCACATGTATTTACTAATTTGTGCACATGATGCTTCCCCCTTAGAGAATGTAAGCTCCTTGAGGGCAGAAAGTTTTTCTTTTTTGTATGTATCATTGTATGCCCTTAGAATAATTTGGGGAGCATAAAACCCTTATTATATTACTATATTAGAGAGCCCTTATTGAGTTCATATAGAATAAAAATCTCAATGATATGACCTTTGCCTTTATGGAACTTCTAAGTAGTAGGAGAAAAGGAGACAGAGATGAGTCCTATCCCACATCACCTGATAACTGCATTCAAAAGCATTTTAGCTAAGACAGGACTTGATCTGGCCCTTACTTAAGGACTCCAGCTCCACCCAAGGGAGGAGAGTTCTTACAAAGAGAGGCATTCCATTCCTTCTCTCCTGGAGTCCTGCTTAAGTTTGAGGGAAGTCACATTTATAAAGAATTTAGCAGAGGCGGCTAGGTGGCACAGTGAGTAGAGCATTGGCCCTGGAGTCAAAGGACCTGAGTTTGGATCCTTAAAGCACACACAAACAAAACCTAGCTGTGTGACCTTGGGCAAGTTGCTTAACCCCATTGCCCTCCAAAAGGCAAAAAAAAAAAAAAAAAGAATTTAGCCTGGGCTAAGCACTGGGAATACAAATAAAAGAAGCAAGAGGCTGTCCCTGCCCTCATGGAGCTTACCTTCAGTCTAAATTTACATTGTAAGGATAAAACAACACATAGAAAGAAAGCAGAAAACGGAGAGAGAGGTAGGGCTTGCAGAGGCCCAGGATTAAGCTCAATGCCAACTTTGTTACTACTGTGTTCAATTTAACATGTACTTAACCCCTTTCCTCCCAAATCATACCTAAGAGAACTTCATGGGTTTGTGGGTTTTTCTTTGCATATTGAAGTGTTTGTATTTGTTGATGATTGTTAAGTTCATAAGAAAAAAAAATATACACAGATATGCATATATGTGTGTGAATATGTATATGGATACCTATATACAATATATACATACACATATGCATAAATATATACATGTATATGTATGTGTGTGTGTATATATATATATATATACACATATTTTTTCGAAAAAGAAGTATGCCACAGGCTGGCACATAATGAGCTCCCCAGTGGGGCAAAGAGAGGGCAAGCTATGTTTAGGAAGGTGTCAAACCAGCTTTCTTGACACAGGCAAGCTGTTTGACACTCCCCTGCCTCATATTCACCTCCCATCTGTAGGGGTTAATAATAGAGCATATGGTGTGTGCTCAAAAAATATTTGATGATTGACTGATCAAGCAGCAGTTCTGAAATATAGCAGCTCCCCTCATCACATAAATATAGATATACCATGGGCATGCTCAGCCTTATACATAGGTGCAGTAGGCAGCTGCCTACATAGTATGATTTGCCAGGCATAGGAAGGTCCTCCTGCCTTCATGATTCATTCTTTGGGTTCAGTATTGCCTTCTGTGTAGTCTAGGGGTTTTTTCTTTGAGAATACAAATCTCTCAGAAGGAGTATATTAAGTCTCTAACACTTTGGTGTGGTGTGAATGAATTTATCAGACACTTTTACTCTGGAGGGACTCAGGCCAAGGAAGAGAATCCTGAGAGGGTGGTGTGTGTGTGTGTGCACTGTGAAATAGTGCTCTTGTTAGCCCTGCCCCCAGTCATAGCAGAGGGAGGGGAACCTGTTGTCCAAGATGAGGAAGACTAATTTACTGCAGAGCTTTCTCACTGGGTTAGAGACAGCCAGAGATGCCAGCTCAGCAATTTACCCCCAAGCCAAAAAGCCCCCTCTTCAAAGTAATGATTTTCTAAAAATTGATTTTCCCCCCTGCCCAATGCTGTAATTAATTCACCTAAAACAAATTGGTCACTGGAGGAAGCCCCAGACCAGTTAGGACTAGAGCAGACACTCTGATTAATTCAGTGAAAATCTGCTGACAACCAGCAACAGGGGGTAGGGGTGACCCTTGGATTGGGTGAGTGGGGCTAAATACAAGAGGGGAATGGGGCTCTGCTGGGCGGAAAATTGCAGTCTAATTAGAGGCAGTCAGATCAGAATCAGGCTAGCACCCACAGACCAGGCATTCACACAGCCAAGTCTGCCTCTCTAAGCAAATGTAGAAGAGGAGCATCTGGCCATACCAGACTGTAGCGTCCACATCTGGGGGTGCCCTTAGAGATGGAGGCCAGCTTCCTCATTTTACTGCTGGGGAGACCGAGGGCCAGAGAACCAAGGGGCTTGTCCAATAACATGCGTCTAATTGTTGGTCTCCTGACTTTGAATATGGTGCACTTTGCACTATAAGGTGATCCTTCCCCAACAAAACAGTTAAATTAAGAAGTACCGATTTACTCTGCAAACATTTCTTTAAGAGAAGTTTCACTTCAAAGTTCCCTTAAATAATCAGTTTCTCTCTTGCATGGACAATAGGAGTATATTATAGCAGCATATTATTTTAGACCGTCATAGGGTTAAGGACTGGGTCTGTGATTTCACTGTTAGAAAGAATTCTGGATAAACCAACTCCTGTATACCAGTACAGGTAGGTACCTTCTCTGCAACCTCTAGGCTTAGAGAGTTGTCTAAGCAGAGGTGTCAAACACACCAGCTGCTGGCTGCATGTGGCCCATAACACACTGGAGGCCTGCTTGAACTAGATTACAATGTAACTGAGAACTTTTTGACAAAAAAACAAAAATACCATAAAACATAAATAACATCACATCTCAAAGCTAAGTTGATACACAGCCCACACTGGTCCTTGTCTATGGCTAAGTGGCCCTCAGTTTCTATTTGAGTTGGACATCACTGGTCTAGAGCCCTGAGAAGTTAAGTTAGGGCCACCTAACCAGCATGTGAAAGAATTCAGGTCCTTTCGGTTCTAATGCTGGTTCTCTATTCCACTATCCCATACTGCTTCTCGTGACTTTCACAGAATCAAAAAATATTAGAAGTTAGAGAGGCATGCCCCCTCTCCCCGCCACAAAAGAGTTCCAAATTGTTCTCCAGAATGGTGGGACCACTTTATAGCATCCCTAGCCTCTTGTCCTGTGGCCCTTCCAACATTTCCTTCTTCCTTTTTTTTCCTTTTTGGAGGGAGGAAGGCAGGGTAATTGGGATTAAGTGACTTGCCCAAGGTCACACAGCTAGTGTTAAGTGTCTGAGGCTGGATTTGTACTCAGGTCCTCCTGACTCCAGTGCCAGTGCTCTATTCACTGTACCACCTAGCTGCCCCCCTTTTGTCCTTTTAAAAAAATTTTTGGTCAACTTTGCCAATCTGATGGATATGTAGTATAACTTCAAAATCGTTTTAATTGTGATTCTCTTATTAGTCATTTGGAGCATTTTAATAGGATAGTTGATAGCTTGGTTTTCTTCCTTTGAGAACTACCTGTTTATAACCTTTGATCATTTAGCAGTTGAGAGTAACTCTTATCTTTTGAAATTTGAATCCGTTCTTTTTATACCTTGGAAATAAAAATTTTATCAGAGGAACTTGCTGCAAAGATTCCCCATCCCCACCCCAATTATGTTTCCTTTCTGATCCTAGCTAAATTGGATTTATTTGTGCAAAATTATTATTTATTATTATTACATTTATGCAATCAAAATGATCAGCTTGATCTTCTCTATCTCTTGTTTGGTCATGAACTTTTCCCCTATGCAAAGCTCTGATGGTTAATTTCTTCCTTGCTTCTCTAATTTCCTTATGATGTCACCTTTTATATCTAGGTCGTGTATTTATCTTGGTATATGGTTGAAGTGTTGATCTATACCTCTTTCTGCCAGTTTAGCCTGAAGTATTTGTTAAATAGCAAATCTATCCCAGTACCTGAGGTCTTTGGAACCTAGGTTTTTTGACTCTTAGCACAATGCTAAGTGTTAAGTGTTTAAGGTAGCACTTTACTAGTATCTTTTTTTTCCAGTCAAAAACATCGACCATTTATTTTTTATCATTAAAAAATATAGTGTTGGGTGGCTAGGTGGCGCAGTGAGTAGAGCGCCGGCCGTGGAGTCAGAAGGACCTGAGTTCGGATCCGGCCTCAGACACTTAACACACAGAAACAAAAACCTAGCTGTGTGACCTTGGGCAAGTTACTTAACCCCAATTGCCCTCCAAAAAGCAAAAAAAATTGTGCAGGGGAGGGGGGGCAGTGACTATCCTGCCAGATCTTTTATCCAAAGCCTCTGTGACCTAATATGCTCTAATGTGAAGAGTGCTTTTTCCATAAAACACCTTTTGTCTATATCCAGACCCATCTCAATTCCTGACTCCTAATAGAATCTTAAAATTGGAAAGGATCTCAGGTTATCCATTCCAATTGCTGCCTTAGTAGGAATCCATTCTATGACATACTAGAAAGTAGTCATTCAGTTTCCTTGAAGACCTTCAACAATTAAGAGCACAGTGCCTTCAAAAGGCCATTCATTCCCATTTCTGGGTAGCTCTGATTAGTAGGAAGATTTTTCCTTAATCACAGATATCTGCCCTCCTATAACCCCCACCCATTTCTCCTAACTCTGCCTCTGGCTCAGGTCCTCCTTTCCATGAAGAGAGTTCCAGCCCACATTGATGGCTCCCATCCTGACCCTCCCACAGCCATTATTATCTGTCCTGCACATTTTGTCACTTGGTTATATCCTGTCTTGTATTGTTCTTTGTTCCATGAGTTTAAGTCTTGTTAACCCCTCTCTTGTGACCTGTAGTGCCCTTAAGTGGACTGTTTGGACAGTGAGCAGATGACCCACAAGAATCAGAGTCACTTAGAGCTGAAAGGCCTTCAGAAGTAGGATGACATGTCACCTATGACATTGAGACCTGGAAGGACCTTTAGAGACCATCTAGTCTAGTCCCCTCCTTTACAGGTGAAGAAACTGAAGCCTGGAAAAGTGAAAGGAAATATTTGGCCAAACTGTAAGGTAGCGAATGGCTGGGTGTGAAGTCTAGAAAACTGGGAGTTAGAGGACCAGGTGACGACTTTTGTGTGATCTGGGAAAATTCACTTAACTTCCAGGGCTCTGCCTCATTTTGTTGTTCAAATGTTTTTTCAGTTGTGTTCAACTCTCTGAGACTCCATTTGGGGTTTTCTTGGCAAAGATACTTGGAGTAGTTTGCCATTTCCTTCCCAATCTCACTTTACAGATGAGGAAACTGAGGCAGATAGGGCTAAGTGACTTGTCCAGGATCACACAGCTAGTATATGAAACCAGATCTGAATTTAGGAAGATGAATCTTTCTGACTCCAGGCCCAGCACTCAATCTACTGTCCCACTAGCTATCCTTGGGGCTCAGAATTAGGTGTATTATACTAGATAATCTCAAAAATCCAACCGAGGGGCTGCTAGGAGGCACAGTGAATAGAGCACCAGCCCTGGAGTCAGGAGGACCTGAGTTCAAATCTGACCTCAGGCACTTAACACTTACTAGCTGTGTGACCTTGGGCAAGTCACCTAACCCCAACTGACCTACCTTCCATTTCCAAAAAGCAAAAACAAACAAACATCCATCCTAGACACATGCTCCTATGGATTTAAGGTCCTTCCCTGCTCTCCATCTATGATCCTAAAGTTCAATGGTGGGCTTCTCACTCCAGTCAGTGCTCTTTCCTGATACTTGTATTAAATTGGATGGAAGTGAGTTGAGATCAATTAAATAGAATTTAATTGAATTGCAATAGAAAAGATAGTTATAAAGGTGTCTCTAGATGTAAGAGACAAAGAGCAAGTCACCCTGAGGTGACACCCTGACAGCCTCCCTTTGGGAATCCTCAGAGCCAGAGTGGTCCCTTGGGAAAACCCCACTGGCATCCCAAGCAGGGCCAGCCAGGGTGGGAGCCCCTGGGCTTGGCCAGAATCCTGCTCGGGTCATTGCCATGTGCCCTGCCTAGATTCCTCCAGCGACTGCTGACTGAATGTGGCATTGTTCACTTCCTGTCTCGACCTGCCAGCCGGTGCTGCAGAGCAGGCCTTCCCCAGCCCCGACGTGGGCGTGCCTTCCTCCAGGAGGCTGCCCCGGGGGAGACAGGACAGCTTCCAGAATGTGCTGGAGCCTGACTGTGCCTGGGGACAGAGGGCTCCACTGGCCACAGGACCAGGGACAGGACCGGGGGTGGAGCCAGCCGGGAAGCTCTGAACCCTTTACAACTCAAGGCTCTTTTGTTGCCTTTGCTTCTCTCTCTCTCTCTCTCTCTCTCTCTCTCTCTCTCTCTCTCTCTCCACTCCACCTCCACTAACAACCTCCCCACCATCACGCCGTTCTGTCCCCTGGATGTATATGTACCCTTTTGTGCTTCTGGGAAAGGAAAGCTTCCCTGCTGAGAACCAGAACAAGAAGATTCGTGAATCCTGCCTCAGTTATTTGATCACTCAAGTTTTAGTTTCCTCCTCTGTCAAATGGTATTATTAAGACACCCCAAACCTCCTTAGATAGAGAATTTAGAGACTGAAGAGACCTAGATCATATCAGCCAACCTTTCTATTATATAGATGAGTAAACTGAAACCCAGAGAAGGAAAGTGATTTACCCAGGGCAACATCAAAAAAGCCATGATTTAAACCCTAATCTTCTGATTCCAACTCCATTGTTCTTTCTATCATTTCACTCTGCTTTATAAGCCCTAAAATGCTCTCTCTAAATAAATCATCATCATCACCACCACCACCATCATCATCACAAAGCAGAGATAGCCTGCCTCAGAGAGTTATTGGAATGTTTGGAAACCTTGAAGTGCTATGGACGTGTGAATTATTATCATTTTTTAACAAAATCATTCTGGGATTCCCCACTCTGGAGAAGCCTGTGACCCACGAGGACCGGTATTCATTCATCAAACATCTGCTAAATGTCCACCATCAGAAAAGCCCTGTGTTGGCATTGAGGTTACAAAGACAAACTGATAAAAAGCCCTTCCCTCAAGGAGCTCAAATTCTATGGAAATCTCTGGGTAATTCGCAGGGATTTCTCTTTCTTGTGTTTCCCTCTGCCTCCCCCCCCCTTTTCTTTCTTTCTCCTTTCCGCCCTCCCTCTTTTCCTTCCTTCTTTCCTCTTTCTCCCTCCCTCCTTTTCTTTTTTCTCTCCTTTTTTCTCCTGTTTCTCTCTCTGTGTCTCTCTCTGGGATATTGATGGTTTTTCGTTGTTTTGAAGACAGTTGGGAAAGGAGGAGAAGTTATACTATTTCAACATCCAAGTTCCCCAAAGCTCCTCCATGGAGCCTTGCAGACTGATTTCTCTAGACTTCTTAAGCCTAGACATTGGATCTTTCTGCCTGGCCCTTAGTGAACTCCTTGGATACTATCATTTAATAATTGTGATTGCTTCTTATTGCCTCATTGCTTTTGTTCCCATCTATAGTGGAAAGTTGGGAGTTTAAGCCCTAGAGCTACAATAAATAAAAATTGTGACAAGTTACTTCTCTGGTCTAAATTCTAGTTTCCCCATCTGTACAACGAATAGATTGAAATTCAAGGGTCTTTTACAACTCTATGGTTCCATGATAATTTCTCCCACTCTATTTAATCAGCTATCATCTGAGAAATCTGGAACTCCCATTATAAACATTTAAAACAGCTATAGTCCTGCAGATGGGTATTTGTTGTACACTGGTCTTCTGGGAATGAAGGGAATGGACCAGCAGAGGACTGGAGGAGGTAAGGTCAGAGCCCCTGGGAGTCCCAACATTCCTGAGTCAAAGAACTGTCTCATGGCTCTCCCGGAAAGCAGCATCACATCACCCTTTTCCTGTTGTGACCTGTAATCTTTGTTTTGTTGGGGACTCCCAAGTTCTCTAAACCTTCTAGTGATACCCTGCTGTGAAGGATGTAATAAAATTAGGGTCAATGCAGAATTTTTTTTGGCTTCACAGTCACAAGTAAGAAATGCTCAAACCAATGAACTTAAAGCAGAGGAATGCAGGCTGCATTAAAATCAGTGGTCTTTATTTACAACTGTGGATACTCAGAAGGAAGGGGACTATTTCCTTGACCTCTGAAAGGGACAGGATGAATATTGTCTCCTCCAATCTCTCAGGCTACTCTGCTTGGATTCTCTGTCCTCTAGGGTCATAGGATTTAGAGCTAGTAGTAAGGGACCTTACAGACCAACAATTCTAACCCTCTCACTTAAATAAAAAAAACAAACAAACAAAAACAGATGATTTTTGTTTTTCTATTACCCTCCTTTCTTTTTTTTAATTTTAAAATGTAAACAGCATGTCATTTTTTCCAATTACATGTAAAATCAATTTTCAGCATTCATTTTTAAGAAGATTTTGAGTACCAAATTTTTCTCCCACCCCTCTCCCCATGACAGCAAGCAATCTGATATAAATTATACATGTAACACCCTCATTTCTGGACATATTTTTCCCCTACTATGGAGATTTGTAACAAAGATTTAAAGAAAAGAAAAAGAAACCAGTTCAGCAAAAAACAACCCAAGCATCGTCAATGTGTTTCATAGTATATATGACATTCCACACCCATAGCCCCCACCTATGAAAGAAGGGAGGTGCATTTTCTCAACTCTACCGTGGAGACAAGCTTCAACTTGTTCATTTAAATTTTTTAAAAAGTTTTTATTGATGCTTTTTGCTTTTACAACACAGCCATTTTCAGATATCCCACTCCTTCCCTCCCTTGAATCCTCCTGGTAACAAAGAAAAGCAGTTAAAGGAACAGAACAGGGTGGCACGGTGGTTATGTGTGGTCTGACAAGTGTGCACCATTCTCCATAGTAGAAGTCCAATAGAATACCCAACTAGAATTGCCTCTCCTAGGAAGGGGGAAACGTCGATCTCATTTTCTCTTATCCAGAATCATTACTGGTTTTTCAGATACTCAGCTTCCTCTTCCATGATCTTTTCATGCACAGGGTCATAGTGACTGTCTATAATAGTGTTCTGAAACCCTTCATTTTATATCTAAAAGAACTGAGGCCCAGGAGAAGAATTCACTTGTCAAAGGTTGTAGAATCAGGATTTGAACTTGTCTTTTAGATTTTTTTTTTGTAAATAGTATTTTATTTTCTTTCCAATTACATGTAAAGATAGTTTTCAACATTCATTTTTAATGAGATTTTGCATTCCAAATTCTTTCTCCCTTCCTCTCTCCCCTCTCCCCTCCCCAAGATGGTAATCAATTTGATCTAGGTTACACATATGCAATCATGGAAATATATTTCTACATTAGTCATGTTGTGAAAAAAGAAACATAACAAAAGGAAAAAGCCACAAAAAACAAATGAAAATAGTATGCTTCAATCTGCATTCAGACTCCATAGTTCTTTTTTTGGATGTGAATAGCATTTTCTGTCATGAGTTTTTGGAATTGTATTGGATCATTGTATTGCTGAAAAGAGCAAAGGCTATCATAGTTGATCATTGCACAATGTTGCTATTACTGTGTACAATGTTTCCTGGTTCTTCTCACTTGTCACTCAGCATCTGTTCATATAAGTCTTTCCAAGGTTTTTCTGAAATCTGCCTGTTCATCATTTCTTATAGAACAATAGTATTCCATTACATTCATATGCCTCAACTTGGAACTGAAGTCTTGTAATCACATCTAAATTGTGTCACAGTTATCTGTGCACTATCCTATCCTTCCTACTGGATTATAAACTCCACACAGGCAGGCACTGTCTCATATCACCAGCATCTAGCATAGTTGGTGCTAAATAACTAACTGGAACAGAACTGAATGAAAGACTGAAGAAACTCATCTTGGCCAGTTTATGTGTCTCTGGGGTATGATTTCAGGGCCACTGGGAATATTCTGAACTCCAATCCATATAGCAGGCTCCATTACAGAGAATTCTGTCCCTTTCACTCTTTCCTTATATGACTTTGGGCAAATGGCTTAACCTCTCTAGGCCTCAGTTTCCTCATGAATAAAGTGAAGGGGTTTATCTAGGTGGCTTTTCAGGTCCCTTCTAGCTTTAAGATCCATGTCCTGCCCATTATATCCTCAGGCTAAAGCCAGAAATGTCACCATTTTATCCTTTTAGTTTTAGGCTGTAAAGGGTTGTTTTTGTTGTTGTTGTTGTTTTTTAAATTTAAATACACTGGAAGAGTCCTAAGTCTGCCCTGGTGCTCCTGACCCTTCAGTCTTTGGAGAAGGAGGAATCTCTTTTTTTCTTGTTTTTGATGACTTGGCTGTGATTTAGAAGGTGGGAAAGGGGTTGGGAAGAAGGGGATGGCTCTCCTACAGTGGAGGTTAGCATCCCCTCAGGTAGTAGGACACAGTCCCTTGACTTAGAATACAGAGCAACTTATTTCTTTTTTTTTATTTTTTTTTATTTTTTTTTTTATTTTTTTTTTTAAAAGCAATTGGGGTTAAGTAATTTGCTCAAGGTTACACGGCTAGTCATTATTTATGCGTGGGTGCTCATTTTCTGAGGCCGGATCTGATCTCGGGTCATCCCAACTCCGAGGCCGGTGCTCTTACTCACTGCGCCACCTAGCCGCCCCTTTAGGGCAATTGGGGTTAAGTAACTTGCCCAAGGTTACACGGCTAGGTTTTTGTTTGTGCGGATTAAGTATCAGAGGCCGACTCCGAACTCAGGTCCTTCTGACTGCAGGGCCGGCGCTCTATTCACTGCGCCACCTAGCCGCCCCCAGAGCAACTTATTTCTATCATACTACATAATGTATTGCACAAATTGATATTTCTAAAAATGAAGCTTACAGAATAAGATCCCTTAAGAACAGAACAGAACAGAACAAAACAAAAAGATGTGGAAGGAAGGGGTAGATGAGATCTGTAATTGCTAATATGGGATCGAGGAAGAACAAATCTTTTGTCTTCCAGAAGCCCTACCCTGTATGAGGGACTTAGAATGAGAAAGAACATGTAAGGATTTATCCCATGAATAGAAGAAGGTTTCAGAATAATCTATATTGGGAGGGGGGGAATGAAAAATGTTAAGTAAATGAACACTTCTAAAAAACAAGACCATAAACAAATGTTACCTAAATTAAGAGGATGGATAGATATGGGATACTGAACCATGCTCTTTTTTTGGGCAGGGAGAGGGAAAGGTTAGAAAGAAAAATAAACTAAAAGGAAGAAGATTAATAATTTAATTGAAATCAAGAACTTGGGATAAGACAGAGAAATGAGAGGTGGGGAGGAGGAAGATCCATGGGAGAACAGAAATCTGGGATCAAATTAATGTAAGCATAATTGATCATGAGGATAAAGGGCTGACTTGAAATAAGAGGGGGAAAGGGAGAAATTAAAAATAATTAAATGGAGGATAACCCGAACCTAACAATTATAGCATCAAATATGACTGGATTAAACTCCTAAATTAAAAAAAAAAAGGAAGTGAATGTTGAAAACTAAAAATAAACAAATTAACATCCCCCCAAAAAAAGGCAAAATCAATAAGAAAACAAACACTAGTGTTTACTGCCTATAAGAAATACATTTCCCCCCCCAAATGCTTTATTAACTTCTGGTTTACATCATTCATTTCCACCAGATTTTGAGTTACAGTTTTTTCCCTGTTTTCCCCCTACCCACCACCCCAGAATAGCAGTCCCATAGAATATCCCCTCATCCAATCTGCTCTCTCCCATATCTTCTCCCATACCCCCTTCGACTTTACCATTAGGGTGAGGTGAGTCTCTGAGCCCCAATGTCTGCACATCTTATCTCCCAATTACATGCAAAATAGTATTAATAATAGTATTTTTATATATTTGAAACATTTAATTTTAAAACTTTAAATTCCAGAACCATTCCCTTCCTCTCTTGTCACCTACTCTTACTGGGAAGATAAGCAATTCAGTATGTGTTGTACATGTATATCTATGCAAAACATTATCATAGTAGATATATTGTAAAAGGCTGCTTATATTTTCCTCCCACCCATCCCACCCCCCACCTGGTCCATTCCCTACTTTGATCCTGTCCCTCTTCGATAGTGGGTACTTCCAACCTCCCCTCCCCCCAGAATGCCCTCCCCTCCATCATGCCCCTCTCATCCCCCTTCCCCCTACTCTCCAGCAGGGTGAGATATCCCATTTAGTATGTATGTCATTCTCTCCCTGAGCCAAATTCAATGAGAATATGGCTTTGCTTTTTTGCCTTCCTGTTTTTCCCCTCCCCTGCAACCACTTCCCCTTGCCTCTTCTACATGAGATGGTTTACCCCCACCCCCATCTCTCCCCATCTCCTCTCATCATATTCCTCTCTCACCTCTTAACTTCACCCCTTAAGTATCATCCCTTCCCAACAAATTCGACCTGTGCCCTCTATCCATGTATACCTGTAAACATATATACACACATTCACATATATATTCATATGCTCATATACCCTTCTTCAATTATTTTCATACTGAGAAAGGTTTCATCAGTCACAGTTATTGTTTTTCCATGTAGGAATGTAAATAGTTCGACTTTGATAAGTCCCTTTTGATTTCTTTTCCCTGTTTACCTTCTCAAGCATCTCTTGCTTCTTGTGTCTGAATGTCAAATTTTCTATTCAACTCTGGTTTTTTCCTCAAGAATGCTTGAAAGTCCTCTATTCCACTGAATGACCATATTTTCCCCTGAAACAAGATATTCAGTTTTGCTGGGTAGGTGATTCTTGGTTTTAATCCCAGCTCCTTTGCCCTCCAGAATATCATATTCTATGCCCTTTGGTCTCTCAGTGTAGAAGCTGCCAGATCCTGTGTTAATTTGATTGTGTTTCCATAATATTGAAATTGTTTCTTCCTGGCTGCTTGTAGTACTTTCTCCTTGATCTGGGAATTCTGGAACCTGGCTATAATATTCTTGGGAGTTTTCTTTTTAGCATCTTTTTCAGGAGGTGATTGGTGGATTCTTTCAACCTCTATTTCGCCCTCTGGGTCTAAAACATCAGGGCAATTTTCCTTAAGAATTTCTTCAAGGATGATTTCTAGGTTCTTTCTTTGATCATGGCTTTCAGGTAGTCCCATAATTTTTAAATTATCTCTCCTGGATCTATTTTCCAGATCAGTGGTTTTTCCCATGAGATATTTCACATTGCCTTCTATTCTTTCAATTGCTTGAATCTGTTTAACAGCATCTTGATTTCTCATAAAGTCATTAGCTTCCATTTGCTCCAGTCTAACTCTGAAGGAATGAATCTCCTCAGTGAGCTTTTGAGATTTTTTTTCCTTCTGGCAAATTCAGCTTTTTAAGGCATTCTTCTCCTCATTGCCTTTCTGAGCCTCTTTTGCCATTTGAGTTAGTCTATTTTTTAAGGTGTTATTTTCCTCAGTCAGGCTGTTGACTCTAATTTCATACTTTTCCTGCATCTTTCTCATTTCTCTTTCCAATTTTTCCTCTACTCTTATTTGGTTTTAAAAATCCTTCTTAAGGTCCTCTATGGCCTGTGACCCGCTCATATTTTCATTTGGTGCTTTTGGTGCAGGATTTCTGACCTCCCAATCCTCCTCCTCTTTGCCCCCAAAATAGGAGTCTAATGTTGAATTTTTCTGTTTATTTTGTTTCCTTTGCCTAGGCATGTTGCCACTTAATTACTTGACTTTTGGGCTTGTTGCCACAGTAGGACTCTGCCACCAGACAGGGGAGCTTCCGTCCCTAATGTTGTGGTCTTCTCAACTGCCAGAGGTATTAGTTGGGTGCCCTCCCTGAAGCCCCCACACACTCTGGCAAGCTGGTCACACACCCCAAGACCTCCACCCCAGACCACAATCTAGATCCAAGAGGGTTAAAACAAGAGTGATTACCCCCAAGATTGATTGCCAGATTCCCCTACAGTTCACAGGCCAGGAGCTGAAGCTGCAACTGAAACTGCAAAATGGCGGCTGTGCCTGGGCTCCTCAGCAGCTTCTTGCCCTCAGGGGAAGAAGCTGATGCGCTCCTAAATACTGGTCCCAAAGTCCAAAGGGCACTAACCTCTCACTTTGTCCTAGGCATCTATGTGTTAGTAATTCTGGAAATGCCACAGCTGCTGGTATTCTGGTCCCTCCAGCAGGCTGCTGGTCTGGCCACCCTAGGACTAAAACCTCCAACTCCTGGAGGTCCTGGGCTTGGCTCCCAGAGAGCTGCACTGGCCACTCTGTGCTGGGCTGCCAGGCTGTCCTCAGCCGGAGGTTAGCTTCTCTGTGTCATTCTGTGGGTTCTGGAGCTCCAGAGGTTGTTTAGAGTCCCCTTTTACATAATTTTGAAGTGGTGTTGGCTGGAGCGCCATGGAAGTGCTGTTTCTACTCCACCATCTTGGCTCTACCCAAGAAATACATTTTAATAATACAGATGCATAAAGAATTAAAATGAAGAAATTGAACACAAATTTGCCATACATCAGACAATTTCAGGACTCTCAGTCATGATTTTAGACAAGGCAAAAACAACACAAAAATATTGTAAAGAAAGTTAAACAGAAAAATTGCATTAGGCTTAAATAGATGATACAGCAACATTATCATGAAAATTATACCTACCAAATGGCAGCATCTAAATTTATAAAGTAATTCTCTCCTTACCCCTCAATTAAATCACTCAGGTAAAAGGGTAGAATTGCTTTTTTCAATCCCCATGTTACCATTGACATTAATTTTTTACTTGATTTCACCTGGATAAGAACATTGGACAGTGTGGCTTTTGCAACTTGTACCCTCTAAGGATAGTCCTACTCCTTTTTTATGCCTCTGACCCCTGGGAGTAGTACATTTTAAAACAATTATCAGTCACATATCTCAGTGTGAATAGAACTGAGAGGTAGAGAAGAAAGATAAGAGACACAGAGACAGAAAGGGACAGAGACAGAGAGATAGAGAGCCAGAGAGAGAGAAAGAGACAGAAAGAGACAGAGAGAGGAGAGAGAAACAGAGAGAGACAGAGAGAGACAGACACAGAGAGAACTCACTGGGACAATGATTTCTGGGGAACATGGAAAATGGGCCTAGAGTTGTGAGATTAAGAATGAAAGAAAAGATCTGGCTACTTCAAAAATTTGTCAAAAGCCTGAACCCAGGACAGAGGAATGAGTGTTATAATTAAGTGTGTGGGTTGGGGCTGGTAGTGGGGTGGGAAGAGTAATGGGGTCACCTGGCTGAGTCACTTCAATGGACATTTCAGGGATGGTAGGATTAAGATTCCCAAACCCAGGGAACAACCCAGGGACAGACTTCATCTTTACCCTGTTTTTCCTGAGACCTGAGGCCACACATGAAATTCCCTTCATTCTCTGTCTTGGTTTCCCCACACTTCCCTGGAATGTTGTATGAACCAATTCAACAGTTCTGCAAAAATGAAGGCACAGATTACCTGTTCCTCTGTTATTAAAGGAGTCCTTAACATGTTATCAGAACAGCCTGTAAGGCCCTTCTTTTTTTTTAATTTAAAAAATTTTATTTATTTTTAGTTTTCAACATTCATTTCCACAAGATTTTGAATTACAATTTTTTTCTCCTTATCTTTCCTCTACCCCACCCCAAAATAGCAAGCCTACTGAACACCCCTTCCCCCAATCTGTTATCTCCTATATCTTCCCCCATCCCCCCTCTGACTTCTAGTCGGGCAAGATGGGTTTCTATACCCCAGTGCCTGTACATCTTATTTCCCAGTTGCATGTAAAAAACAAATTTTTAAACATTTGTTTTTAAAACTTTTGAGTTCCAGATTTTTTCCCCTTCTTCCCTCCTCACCACCCCCACTGGGAAGATAAGCAATTCAATATAGGTTATGCACATGTAGTTACCCAAATCATTTCCATAGTAGTTCTATCATGAAAAACTAACTATATTTCCCTCCCTCCTTTGCTGCCCCCCCCCACTTATTCTATTTTCTCCTTTGACCCTATCTCATTTCAAAAATGTTTGTTTCTAACTACCCTCTCCCCCAATCTGCCCTCCCTTCTATCCTCCCCTCTGATCCCCTACCCCCTATTTTCCTGCAGGGCTTACCCAATTGAGTGTGTATGTTATTCCCTCCTTAAGCCAAACTCAATGAGAGTCAGGTTGTCCCATTCCCTTTCACCTTCCTACTCTTCCCCTCCATTATAACAGTTTTCTCTTGATATTAAGGCCCTTCTTACACCCAAAGACTGACTGAAGAGAGGACAGAAGCCAGACCAGGCTTGGTGGTCTTAATGGTAGAATATCTGTAGTGGTGAAGATGCACCAAGTTAATGATCTGCCTTCAAATTTCTGCTTGTAAGGGAAGACCAGAAGAGTTTTTTGTTGCAAATGGGAGTTTGTACTTACTGGACTAGATGTTTAATAGCTTGCCCCCGGCAAATTTGCTGCTGGATGATTTGTGTCCAGTGTCTCCACCTGGATGCTCTCTCCTTCAGCCTCCTCCTTCTCCCTCTTCAGTGCCTCTGGGCTTGGGAGAGTAAGCTAAAATGCTAATTCACTCTAACGTGTTAATGACTTAATGCTTTATATCCTTCTCTAAACTCTCTCTTGCCTCTGGGACACTACACTAAATCTGGTTCTCTTACTTCTCTACTCTCTGTTTCACTGACACTCCTTCTACCTCTTCTTTTGTGGTCTGAATCCTGATTTTTCTACTTTGTGTAAATCAATTCTCCTCTGGAGACTTTCATCATGAAGGGACTGAAAAACAAAAAGTGGAAAAAATCCACAGAGGACCTCCAGTTGGGAGACAAATGAATCCACTGTGGTATAGTGACATAATGGAATATTAGTGTGCCATTAGGAATAACAAATATGAAACTTATGTAGAAAGGGGTGGGGGTGGGGGAATGATTTCAGGATTTGTGGCTGCTGTTTGTCCTCCATTCTCAAAGAGGACCATGACATCAGGGAGGGGATGCTATGGCATGCAAGTGAATTGGATTTAAGTGAGGGAAGTTTATGCAAAGTCACCAGCCACACTTTCTCCTTTGCAGCCATCTGGGTCCAGTGACTAGATATGGATCAGGACAACTGGAGATGGCCCAGGATTCAGTGGAGGACCTTGGCCTTTTCAAGCTAAGGCCTTTAACAGGTCTCAGTTTGACTGAGGCAGTGCCCATTCAGTGATTAAGGCTTACTAAAAAAAAAAAATGAGGCAAGGAATGGCCTCTTAAAAAAAAAAGATCTGGGAGGGGAAGAGTTTCTGGGAAAAACAAACAATTGTTATTTACATTCATACACACACACACACACACACACACACACACACACACACACATACACACACACCCAAATCTGACAGTAGAAAAAAAATTAAAACAGCAACAAATCTCCCTCAAAATACAGGAATAAAAGATTAACTGGGGATACTGAAGAAGGAACTTAGGTTATTATTTTGTTAGTTACGATACTCTAAGGAGCTTTGATTTCTTCAGTGTGGGAAACTCCCTGACTCAGACAAGGGATCATGACTTAGCCCCAAGCACATCTAGGTTAAATGATTTGCCCAGGGTTAGACCCCTAGTTAAGTGTGAGAGGTTTAGTTAGAATGGAGAAGATTTGAGTTCAAATTCCTCCTGAGACAACTTAGTAGCAGTGACCCTGGTCAAGTCAGTTAATTCTCTGTCTGCCTTGTTTTCTTTTTCCTTGAGACGAAGATAACAATAGCTCCTACCATAGAGGATTGTTGTGAGGATCAAATGAAATAACATAGGTAAAGTGCTTTGTAAATACTAGCTATTATTATTTTAACCCTGAAGGTAACTCCCAAATCTCTACATCTCTTGCCTGAGTTCTTTTCTAGATAGTGGAATCCTTATTTCCAACTGCATACAAGACATCTCCACCTATATGCACCTTGAATTTAACATGCAAGGTAAGGCAGAAAGCATTTATTAAGTGCTAGGTACCAAAGCACTAGTGATACGATTACAAGCAAAAAAGAAAGACAATTCCTGCCTTCAAAGAGCTTACATTCCATCTAGCAGACAACAAATTAAAAGAGAGAGTAAAAGAGAGTAAGTGAGGTATCTGCAAAGGGGAATGGTGCTGAAGTCCAGAAAGTCGATAGCAGACTCAGGAGGAGAATAAAGGATGGACAGCCTGGAACCCTCCCTGAAATAGAGGTCCCAGGTGGAACTCATCAATAGAAGAGGGGGAGGATAACATGGAGGAAGAATGTTTCATGGAGAGAAGGCCCCAGACATTGAGGAAATCCAAGGTCAGATGATAGCTGAGGCTTAGTAGGAAAGTCCAAAAAGTCAGAAGCAGAGCTGGGAGGGGAATACCCAAAGCATGTCCAAAAACTATGCTTATCCCCCAAAAAAACCTCTTCCTCACTTTTTCCTATGTTAATTGATGATCATATATTTTCTCATCTCCCAGATTGGGAACCTTAGAGCTTTCTTTCAATTTAATACACTGCAACAAACATTAAATCTTTGTTATAAACAGAAAAGGCACTGGGGTACCATTGAGCCATAGATTTGAAGTTGGAAGGGACCATAGGGGCCATCTATTTTTACAGATGAAGAAACTGAGACCCCAGAAGTTGTGACTCCTTCAAAATTATATAAGCAGTAAGTAGCAGAGACAGAATTTGAATTCAGGCTCTCTGACTCCAAATACAATGCTCTTTTGTCACACTATATGGCATAGAATCTGCCCTCATAGAATTTATTCTATGTTAAAAAATATATATGTAGGGATGACTAGATGGTTCAGTGAATAGAGCACCAGCCCTGGACTCAGGAGGACCTGAGTTCAAATCTGACCTCAGACCCTTAACACTTACTAGTCATGTGACCTTGGGCAAGTCACTTTTGCTCTGCCAATTGCTCTCCCCCCCAATTTTTTAAAAATATGTATATTAATAATATAATATACATCTTACATAATATATTATGTTGTGTTCATATATGTGTATATGTACATACATACACATATATAAGATCACTGCATGGTATGGTAGAAATTAGAAGACAGGAATTCTTCCACTAGAAGCATGATCTTTTTAGCAAAGCCCATGTCTTCTTTAGACTTGAGATTCCTCATCTGTAAAATTGAGAAAATAAAACCTGAAGTCCCTTTTTCACAGTGAGGTTGAGAGGATGGTGTTTTATAAACCATAAAGCAATATATAAAGGTCTGTTGTCTTAATTCGAAATTAAATATAAAGATTGCATAAGAAAGGCTCAAAGTACCATATAAGAAGAAAATATCTAAGATCTCATATTTATGTAACATTATGTTTATGAAATACTCTCTTCACAAGTCAGTGAGGTAGGTGGTATACACAGTATCTCTCCCCGTTTTACAGATGTGGAAACTGAGGCCCCAAATGACTTGATCAAGATCACTCAATGTGACAAAGCCAGAGCTTTGAATTAAAAATAAAATTTTGGCTGTATGTGGCTTCTCCCCCACTAAAATGTGAGCTCCTTGATAGCAAGGTCTATCTTGCTTTTTTTACTTGTATCCCTAATGCTTAGCAATGTGCCTAGCATAGAATAGGTACTTAATAGTTGTTTTTTTCATTCATTCATTCAAAAAACATAGTGTGCCATGATTTGAATCGACATTATATTAATAGAAGAATTGGTTTTAAGGACAATGAAGAAGCACATTATGAGCATGAACAGACTGCACCATATTATGAACATGAAAATATGAATCAATCAATAAGCATTTATTGAGCACCTACGGTGTGCCAGACACTGAGCTGTAATTCTCATATGAAGAAGGGGTGTAATGAATGGCTTCCAAGAAAAGTACAGCCAAAATAATGATGATGATGATGATGATGATGATGATGATGATAAGGTATTAGGGTTAGGGTGAGAGTTGGTGGTCCCCTCCTTACTCAGGTGAAATGTTTTTAATTATTTAGCAATTTTACTTTCCCCCTAATTGCATGTAAAAAGAATTTTAAATATTTGTTTTTTAAAATTTTGAGTTCCAAAATCTCTCCCTCCTTCCCATCTCTCCGAATTGAGAAGGCAAACATTTGATATAGGGTATACGTGTGTAGTCATGCAAAACATATTTCCATATTGAAGCTGGTGATCTTTAAGGTCTTTTAAGGCAGGATTTGAACACACATCTTCCTGACCACAAGTCCAGTGCCTTATCCATTATATTACAATGCTAGATGACCAACCTTAAACCTGGGACATCGAGGCTTCTTCTTTGGGTCCTCACAGTGAACAAGGAAGGGATCTAGCTCACTGGATCACAGCTAAGAATCAGTGGATTGGCTCTTGCCTAGCTTTTCAGATGACATCTTCCCTTTCTTGTATTTAAAAAAAAATGTTTATTTTTTCCGATCTGGACCTGTGATTTCATTGATATAATGAATATGTAATTATTTGATATATGGAGATCAGCAATGTTTTGCCAGTCATGTGTAATTAACTTGGTATACACTATACACACACACACAGACACACACACCCCACACATATATACACACACAGATCAGACGAAGGCAAGGGGAAGAAGTCAGGGGCTGGGATGGTGGAAGAGGGACAGGAAAAGCTTCCTGTGGAAGAGGGGAGTGAAGCTGACTCCTGACGGAAGCCAAGGCAGTTAAGAGATCAGGTGATGGGGGAAAGTATTCTGGGCATGGGGTACAGCTTACATAAAGGCCCAGAGATGAGAGATGGAATATTGTGTCTAAGTAACTGCAACTAGAGCAGTGTCAATGGATTGGAGGGTGTGTAGAGGGGAGAAGGGCATAAGAAGAAGGGAAAGGTAGGAAGAACCCAGGTTATGAACGGTTTTTTAAAAAATTAATTTATTTTTAGTTTTCAACATTCCTTCCATAAGTTTAAAATTTTTTCCTCGTCCCTCACCTCCCCAAGATGGCAAGCAATCTGATATAGCCTCTACATATCCATTCTTATTAAACACACATTATGAAGGGTTTTTAATGTCAAGCAGGAATTTACATTTAATCTCAGAGGTATTAGGGATCCACTAGAACACACTGAGATGAGGCTGACACAGTCAGACCCACATGTTAGGAAAATGACCTTGGCACCTGAATGGAGGTTGGATTGCAGTAGGGAGAGACTTGAGGCAAAGAAACTTCTTTAGAAGGCTGTTGCCATAGTCCTGGAGAGAGGTGGATAGGGCCTGAACTAGGGTGATGGGGAGATGGCTGGTTTTTTTTCCTTCTGCAAGCTATTTATTTATTTTTAATTAATTGAAAAATTGAGTTATAAATTCTCTCCCACCTTCCAGTCTACCCATTGAGAAGACAAGCAATATGATATTATAAACACAGTCATGCAAAAAATGTCTACTTTAGTCATATTGCAAAAAAAAGAAAAAGAAAGTAAAAAAGTAATATGCTTCAATTTGCACTCAGAGTTCATCGGTTCTTTTTGGAGGCAGTGGATAGCATTTTTCATCACACGTCATTTGGAAATGTCTTAGATCATTATATCGATCACAGTAGCTAAGCTTTTCACAATTGATCATCGTTGTAATATTTTTGTTACTGTGTACAATGTTCTGGTTCTGTTCACTTCACTTTGATCAATTTGTATAAATCATCCCAGGTTTTTCTGAAACTAGGAGTGATGGCTTTGTTAATGGAGGAGGCATATATGAAAGATATGGAGAAGGTAGAAATGTCAAGATTTGGAAATGGACTGGACATGTAGGGTGAATGAGAGTGAAGATGAAGAGTATGGCAGTCCCCTTCATAGGAATAGGGAAATTTGGAAACTTTGAGGGTATAAAAAGGAAGAATAATGAGTTTTGTCTATGAGACATCTTAAGCTCTATAATTTATAGTCTGGGAGAGTAACGTGGGGTACTGAAAGGACAGATGACTTACCCAAAGTTACACAGACTCAGTCAATATATGTCAGAGTCTAGACTTGAACTCACAACCAGTATCTTCCCGACTTTGAGGCCATTTCTCTATTCACTATGTGATATAATACTGCCTCTCTTTCACCTTCTTTTCTCATAGGCCTATAGAATGTTAGAGCTGGAGGCAACCTTAGAGGTCATCTAGTTCAGAATCTTCATTTTAAGGATGGAAAAATAAAGGACTAAGGAGAATTTGTTGTTCAGTCATTTTTCAGTCATATCCGACTCTTTGTGACTGCATTTGGGTTTTCTTAGCAAAGATACTGGAGTGGTTTGCCTTTTTCTTTTCCAGCTCACTTTGCAGATGAGGAAACTGAGGCTAACAGGGTTAAGTGACTTACCCAGAGTCACACAACTAGTAAGTATCTGAGGCTGGATTTGAACTCAGTCTTCCTGATTCCAAATCTGGCTCTTTATCCATTGTATCACCTACCTGCTCTAAAAGAGATCCCTTGTAGACCACAAAGGAAGAGTTGCTCAAGGTCAAATAGTAAATTCCAGAATCATGATTTAACCCCAGGCTTTTGTGACTCTAAGGCCAATCCACTTTCTTTTTCATTTTTAAAAAATGTATTTATTTTTAGTTTTCAACATTCATTTCCACAAGATTTGGAGTTACAAATTTTCTCCCCGTCCTTTCCCTATACCCCACTCCAAGACAGTAAGCCTACTGTGAATACCCCTTCCCCCAATCTGCTCTCTCTTATATCCTCCCTCAGCCCAGCTAACTTTCTAGTAGGGCAAGATAGATTTCTATGCCCCAGTGCTTGTATATTTTATTTCCCAGTTGCATGTAAAAAACATTTTTTTAACATATGTTTTAAAACTTTGATTTCCAGATTCTTTCCCTAGCTCCTTTGACCTCCAGAATATCATCTTCTAAGCCCTTTGATCTTTTTGTTTGTGTTTTGGAAGGGGAAAGGCAGGGCACTTGGGATTAAGTGACTTGCCCAGAGTCACAGGGCTAGTAAGTGTTAAGTGTCTGAGGTGGGATTTGAACTCAGGTCCTCCTGACTCCAGGGCTGGTGCTCTATTCACTGTGCCACCTAGCCAACACTCACAACTATTTATCAGATTTGCTTGATTTGGAGCCCAGGTAAATGGTGATTCAGTGGAAGGAGTCAGAGATCCAGAATCAGAACTGAGTTTAAACTCTAGCTCTGCTAATGACAACCTATATATTCTTGAGTAAGTAAGTTCCTTCACCTCTCTCTGGTCTTTGGTTTTCTCATCTGTAAATGAGGGGGTTGTTCTAGATGGCCTTAAGGTCTCTTCCAGCTTTAAATCTATGATTTAATCCAGACATATTCCTTTAGACCATGATTCCCAATTCCCAGGCATGTCTTTTGAACAACCTGGTGGGCTTGAGGGAAGAGGAAATCATAGGATCATTAATGTAGATGGCATCTCAGAGGATATCTACACTAAGAATGGGGGAAAAAACACCACTTACTCTAGAGTCAGAGGACCTGAGTTCAAATCCCAGCTCTGATGTTTATTACCTGTGTGACTGTAGGCAACTCATTTCACCCGGAGACCTTTGCTTAAGGTAGTAGCAGGGTTCTTTCTCCTACCTCAGAGAAGGGAGAGAAGAGAGTCTGGCTAGGAAAGGGCAATGCCTGAGTTGGGAAGATTTCCTAGTATAATCTCCAGCTACCATTTCACTTCTATAACCTTCTGTGGCAACTCAGAAACACAGTTTAATAACTTCATGGCTAATGGTTCTGTGATTAGTTATTGAAAGTGGAGTACTTGGGTTGGGCAAGCCTCAGTTTCTTCATCTGTAAAATAAGAGTATTGTAACAGAAGACCTCTAAGGCCCATTTTATCTCTCTATGATCCTATAAATAGAATTCATTCATTTTTTCATTCATTCATTCAATAGCCACTGATATTATATGTAAGCTAGTTACATTAAGTAGCTTACATGTAATGTCGATATTATGTATATAATAGTGATATTATATGTAAATTACTTATATTTAGTAGTTTTCATGTAATATCGATATTGTGTATATAATACTGATATTATATGTAGAATACTGATATTGTTTTAAGTAGCTTACATGTAATATTGATTTTCTGCATATAATATAATATTGTATGTAAGTTACTTAAGCAGCTTACATGTGATATTGACATTATATATATAATATTGATATTCTATGCAAGCTATTTATATTAAGTAACCTCTATGGGAAATACAAGAAGGTTAAGACAGGGTCTTTGCTCCCAACAAACTTTTTTCTAGTTGGGAAAGAGGAAGAGATGCTCACAAATGTCTAACCACACAAGGTAACCCAACAGACACAGAAGAGCCACAGTCACTTAAGGGCTTGGGTTCAGAGGATAGAGGAACTGTAGAACAGATGGTCAAGGAAGTGGAAGTGAGACTTGGGTGGGCAAGATTATGATAAATGGAGAAAAGGAGTCTGGGGCCTCCAGAGAAGAATGAATATTGGGAGCAGAGCCTCAAAGATGAGAACAGGAAAGAAAGGTGTATTCAGGAAATAGTCTGGGGTCGAGTTTGGCTGCAGGGGAGGGAATATTAATGGAGCGAGAGATAAAGCAAGGTTAGGGAAGACAACCACTTTCCACAAACTGATCCTGGTGACATTCCTTTCCCCTCCACTCCCACTCTAGGGAGGCATCTTTCAAAAGCAAACTTTTTTTTTTTATTAGTAAATTTTTGTTCCAACATCATAGAAGATCCCACAGATTCCTAGATAAATCCCGCATATCACACAGTCCCTGAAAAGAGGAAAGCACAGTCACTCGAGATCAGGTTGTGACTGAGAATAGTCACATTAGTAGTTACCCATATAAAAGACAGGTGTGGGCTTTATAAGTTGGTCCCAGTATTGTCCAATGTTTTTGCTCTGTGTTTGCTTCCTGCCTAAAGCAATCTTCTTTTTTTTGTAGTCGTCGCCATTGTGTACACGGATCCTTTTCGCTGGCTTTGTTTATCTCTTGTTACTTCTCCCAGGGCTTCCCAAGTTCTTTGAATTCTTCAGATCTGTTGTTTTTTATACCATGGCTAAGTTTCTGAAGGTCATATCCATGTCTTTGGGAGCTGGGGACAAGCAGCATACAAGGAAGGATGGAGGAGCACAGGAAAGCTTTCTTCCACCCGAATTAGCTGCTCTCTTAGCTGTAAGGGCTACTCTGCTGCCCCTGACTTCTGGAGTGATGCCTTTGGGGGGGGGGGGGGCGGTGTGTGTGTGTCATGTGACTACTTAATGATGGATGTAGTCTGTCTGAGGAATACTGTCTTAGGAATTGGGCCCCTTATTCATAGGGCCTGCATGTTGGGGGCTCTGTATCCTGCTTCATGGATGTCTCTTCCTTACAAAAGGGGGAAACAGAGCTCAGAGAGAGACAGAGAGATATTGAAACAGAGACAAAGAGAAGACACAGAGCCTATATGAGAAGGGGAAGCCATAGCCCCACCCCGCCAATGGAATGGGGGACATGCCTTGTGGTCATGGGGAAGGTTTAGCTTATATTTTCAAACATCCCTGCAAGCCCTCTCCATGTTCCAACTTGTTGACAAGGCTCTGCAAGGTGATGGCATAGTTACAATCTCAGATTAATAAGCCATTTTAGCAAAACGGAAGGCAGGTCTGTACTGGAAGGGCACCACAATGCCCCCTCACCTGCCATCAAAAGTTGCTGCCCAATGTTTGATGTTTTTTGTGCAAAGTCCTGACATTTCAAAAAATGACAATAATAATAATAAATAATATATATTGCTTTCTGACATTGGCCTTCCTGTGGGATAATGATAATAAGACTTGCCTTTGGAGAAGATGTCTGGGTCTGGGTACATGAGAGAATGAATAGAGATCTCTGTGTGTCTCTGTGTGCATTTTTCATGAGTATGGGGTAGAGTATCTAGGTCTGTATGTTTTCCAGTGTGTGGGTTTCTGTATATTTGTATGTGTGCCTTGGGTATCTCTGTGTATATTTGAGTATTTGTGAGTTTATGCAGGTACATATAATGTTACTTACCAACTGTGCAACTGCAGAAAATTCACTAGACTTCTATGGGACTATTTCCTTATCTGTAAAATGGGATAATAATGCATTAACTGCTTCATAAGGTGGTTATTATGAAGTACTTTGGAAAATGTAACCCATTATAGAAATGTGAATATTAATTTTATTATAGATTCTCTGCATGTGTTTCTGTTAATACAAGAGTAATCATAACTCCCATTTATATGCTGTCTTATTTCAAGGTTTACCAGAGAGGGCTACATTATTCCCGAGGTACCACAGCATTTTCTGCTTAACACCAAAGTGACTTACATCATAGAAATACAATTCACATTTATGGTCTTTGAAGGTTTAGAAACCAGTTGCTTCATCACAACTCCATAAGATAGGTAGTACATGAATTATTTCTTCTTTCAAAAATATTTTATTTTTAATTAACAAAAATCATTTTATCCCATTCATATCCAATAGACTTAATTTTAAAATTAAATTTATTTCTTTGAGTTTAACAAAAAGAAATATTGTAATAATATGCATAATCAAGCAAAACTAATTTGCATGTTGGCCATATCTAAAAAAATATTTTGTGCCAAGTTCTTTATCTCTCTGTCTGAAGGTGGAGAGCATGTTTCATGGGTCCTCTGGAGACACTAGTTGGTCATTGCATTAATTAGACTTCTCACACTTTTCAAAATGTTTTTGTCTTTATAACATTGTTGTCCATGGGGCGGCTAGGTGGCGAAGTGAATAGAGCGTCGGCCCTGGAGTCAGAAGGACCTGAGTTCGGATCCGACCTCAGACACTTAATGCACACACAAACAAAAACCTAGCCATGTGTGACCTTGGACAAGTTACTTAACCCCAATTGCCCTCCAAAAAAGCAAAAAAAAAAAAACCAAAAAAACATTGTTGTCCTATTAAAATTGTTCTCTTGGTTCTGTTAGCTTAACTTTGCATCAGTTCATACAAGTCTTTCCAGATTTTTCTGAAACTATCCTCTTAATTTCTTACAACACAGCAGTATTCCATTCCTTTCAGACGCCATGTTTTGTTTGTCCATTCCCCAATTGATGGGCATCTCCTTCAGTATCCAATTCTTTGTCACTACAAGAGATACAGTAAATATTTTTGTTCTTTTAAAGCTCTTCTTTTGATTTCTGAAAGTGGGTATAGACCTAGTAGTTGTGTTATTGAAAGTATTATTATTCCCATTTTATAATGGGGGAAAGTGAGACTCAGAGAACTGGCCACACAGCTAGTAAAGTGTGAGGACTCAAATATTGGTTTCAGAACCCAGGTTCAGGGCTCTTTCTATCATATGACTCTGCCTC
This sequence comes from Gymnobelideus leadbeateri, assembly GCA_011680675.1. NCBI lineage: Eukaryota > Metazoa > Chordata > Mammalia > Diprotodontia > Petauridae > Gymnobelideus > Gymnobelideus leadbeateri. The sequence goes on from WOXC01011699.1 coordinate 56,774, forward strand.
TCATAACAAAAAAGTTAAGAGCAACTGGCCCCAAATCTGCCTTTGGCCAATGTTGGGGTGAGGGAGCTTCTACAGGGCTTCAAATTAGGCTGACTCCCTTTGAACAGAACTCTTTTACAGGAGTATAGGGTTTTATTCATTCCAACACAATTCATCTTCATATTAGCTTATTTGATCCTCTCAACAATCCTAGGAGAGGATTATGATTACTCTTGTATTAACAGAAACACACCCAGAGAGTCTATAATAAAATTAATATTCACATTTCTATAGTGTTTCACGTTTTCCAAAGTGCTTCATAATAACCACCCTATGAAGTAGCTAATGCATTATTATCCATCTTTTAAAAATTATTTTTCTTTATATATGTTATAATTAACTTGGGAAACACTGATTCACCATAAGCATTTTCATAGACAAAGAAGAACAGAGAAAGAAGATTGCATATGGAAACCTGCATTTCCATTATATTATACCTATTTGACAACTGAGGAAACTGAGACCAGAGAGGTAATTTACTACACATACAAATAAGCTATAGCAGACTTATTTATACTAGATCCCAGCTCTTTGGGCTCTTTGTGCACTTTCTTTCCTTCTTTCTTTTTTTTTTTTCTCACATGGGCCTTCTAAAACTGATAGAAGGAAAGGGGCAGGAGTTGTTAGTTCTAGATTCTCTCAATATTTGCCATTGTTTGGCCCCTGGAGAACAGGCCTTTCTGGTTTTCTGAATCCATTTGGCATTAAAAAGCATCATGAGGGGTGGCTAGGTGACACAGTGAATAGAGCACTGGCCTTGGAGTCAGGAGGACCTGAGTTCAAATCTGGATTCAGACACTTAATACTGAGTAGCTGTGTGACCTTGGGCAAGTCACTTAACCCCAACTGCCCTGCTTTCCCCCCTCCAAAAAGCAAAAAAAAAACCCAAAAAACAAACAAAAAAAAAAACAAAAACGTGTCATGAACTAGGGGGCTAAATCTCCAAATGGAAAGAGTACTGGAATTAAGGGGATGCCCTCAATTGGGGAATGGCTGAACAAACAGCGGTACATGATTGTGATGGAATAATGAGAGGATAGTTTTAGAAAAACCTGTGAAGATTTACATGAACTGATGCAGAGTGAAGGGAGCAGAACCAGGAGAACATTGTATAGAGTAACAGCAATATTGTAATGATGATCAACTGTGAAAGACTTAGCTTCTCTAATCGAGACAATGATCCAAGACAATTCCAAAGGATCCACAATGGAAAATGATATCCTCCTCTAGAGAGAGAGCTGAACTCTGAGTGCAGATTGAAACATGACTGTTTTCACTTTACATTGTGTGTGTATGTGTTCTTTTGCAACCTGTGTTCCATATGACTTCACAGGCATAATTAGTATCTTATTACTTGCCTTCTCAAGGGGTTGGGCTGGGCCAGCTCCAGTCCTCCTGATCTATGTCTGACCACTGGACCCAGTTGGCTCTGGAGGAGAAAGTGAGGCTGGTGATTTTGCACAGCCCTGCCTCAATAATCCGATTCACTTGCAAACCATGGCATCTTCTTACTGATATCATGATCCTCTTTGAGAATGAGGGACAAACCACATTCCACAAGGGGTAGAAGAGCGGCAGGAGAATTTGAAACTCAAAAATTTTTTAAATGAATGTTAAGGGACAGCTAGGTGGCACAGTGTGATAGAGCACTAGCTTTGGAGTCAAGAGGACCTGAGTTCAAATCCAAACTCAGACACTTACTACCTGTGTGACCCTGGGCAAGTCATTTAGCCCCAATTGCCTCAAAAAAAATGTTTAAAAAGTTTTAATGTAATTGGAAAATATTTAATGAAACAGTTTTTTTTTTAATCTAAAAGAAAGGATACTGGCCCTAGAGTCAAGACATCTGGGTTTGGGTACAAGTTTTACTATCAGCCTGCCAACTGGCCTTGTGACCTTGGGCACCCCATTGGCGTTTTTCTATGTCTTGTTGTAAGGTAAGTCGTTGGATGTGATGATCTCTGAGGTCCTTCCTGGCTCTGGCCTTTTATGTCCCCATATTTTCCCACCATCCTCACTCAGGCTCCGGCTTTAAGTAATTTCTTTTCCCTTGTTAGGGGCAGTTAGATCAATGAGGAGACGGCAAAACGCTCTTGACTCAGGACCCCACACAGGATATCCTGTAGGGTTCTGGAGGCTCCAAGACCCACCCTGCCATGGGAGAGCTCCTCAGCTATGCTTGCTCCCCAGCATACCAACCTCTGGCTTCCCCTTTGTGGGTACCCTACAGGCAACTTTGGGTGCTCTGGTGTTTGACAGCACCATGGGTGTGGTTCCTGAGCTCTTGTACAGCTGCCAGGCCCTGGCTCACAAAGGGAAAGACTATGGGGACCCAGCATCAGGGAAAGAGGTGGGTAGAGAATCAATAAAGGGTGTTTGCATGTAACAGGGTATCCCAGGCTGACATCACTCAGGTCTGATGTTGGTTTAAAGTTTCATTTTGGTGGCTTTTTTTTTTTTTTTTGGCCAAGAGAGATACTGGAGGCTCTTAGCCTAGTGTTATTGTTTGTGGGGTTGTCATACTGGGTGTTAACTTTATTACAAGATGGGGTGTTGTGTTGTTGTTCTTTCTGCCCACTAAGTGGCCTGTCTTCCATGAAGTTCAAAGTCAACAGCATGCAACATCTAATTACACATGGGAAGGGTCCTCCTGTGGTCAGGTGGGATTGGGCACTGTCCCCATTTCCCAGCTGGGAAGACTGAGGTGGAGCAATTTGCCCAAGGCCAGAGGATGAATCAGGGGAAATGTGAGTGGGATGGTGTTATTGGCTCCTCAAGATTCTGCTAAATCATATAGTCATTCATTCATTTGTTCGACCATTCATTCACCAACTCACTCATTCACTTAGTGACTTCTCTACGCTTTGGTGGGGATGTCAAAAAGTAAAACACATGGTCCTTCCCCCCACCCCACCAGGGACTTTCCAAATCCTTAGAGAGACAGATACAATGTAGATTATAGGTTTAGAAACGGAAGGAACCCGAGAGGTCATCTAGTCCAACCCCTTTATTTCATAGAGAAGGAATCTGATTCCTTGGGAGGTTTAGTGACCTTCTTCATTGGATCACACTGGGAGTAAACATCAGAGTCAGGATCTGAACTCAGGTTCTAAGACTCCAGTTCCACCATTCTTTCCATTGTCTCCTTCAGGGTGAGCTACAGAGCACAGACAGCTTTTGAAGGAAGGCACCATTTAGTAAAGCTGTCCCACAGGATTGCAACAGGGCCAAACACTCATTTATTCCTGGGCCAAAAGTTCATTAATGGCTCTCCCATTAATTATCTGTGTGACCTTGTACCAGAATAAATCACATTTCTCTAAGCTCTGGAGTGACAAAGAACTTTCATGTTCATTACTGAGTTTGATTTCATCATTCCCATTTTTCGGATGAGGAATCTAAGACTCAAAGATTAACCTGAGTCTTCAAGGTCATCGTGAGTGACAGAATCAGGACCCCAAGGCTCCTGACTTCAAGGCCAGTGCAATTTCCTCTTAGCTCACGACCTCCTGTCATGGTTATTGCAATTTCCAGAATGGAACTGATTATCTCCTCTAGATAAATATGCAGACAAGAGTGGGGAAATGAGACTAATAGGGGAAAGGAAGAAGGGGAAGGGAAAGGAATACGGATTTACACAATTCCTAGTATGTGACAGCCACTGCGCTAAGTGCTTGTACAAATGTCTTGTCTGATTCTCATAACCACCTTGGGAGTTAGGTGCTGTTATTACTTCTATTTGACAATTGAGGAAATTGAGGCAATCAGAGGTTATGTGACTTGCCCAGGATCACACAACCAGTAAGTGTCTGAGGACAGATGTGAGCTTAGGGCTTCCTGACCCCAGGCTCAGTGCCACTAGCTGCCTTATCTTCCCTGAGTAGAAGTTGGACAGGTAAACAGGACTGAGATGTAGGAAGCCTCAAGAAGGGTCTGGAGCAGGATGTGAGACTGTCTTGGTAGGAAGTAATCAAATGCAAATAGTAAACCCCCAGACAAGTCACTAAGAAGCAGATGGCATCATATGGAGAGTACTGGGCTGAAGTCAGGAAGATCTGGGTTCAGATCCTGCCTCGGACACTTACTAGCTGTGATTCTGGGCAAGGCACTGTGCCTCTCTGTGCCTCAAACTTCTCCTCAGTAAAATGAGGGTTTCGATAGCAGCTGCCTCCAATGTTGTAATGATCCGGTAAGATGACGTATGTAAAATGTTTGGCAAACCTGACTGAGCTATCTAAACGATAGCCCTTCCGAGGGAGGCCACCCAATTGCTTTTCCTGACCTTTTCCTTATCTCTTTCTCCTCCTTGGCTGCTTGGTTTGTTTTTTTAAGGTGGGAGTGGATATTATACAATGTAATCAAAGATCTACATGGACCTAGGACACAGCCACCCATCTACTAGAAAGAAAGGGGGAGAGAAAAAGGGAGGAGCCAGGCATCTGTAAAGCCATCCCTGAACAAGAATTAAGGGGCCACTTCCGTCCAGGACCCACAAGGTAGAGACCCTGAGACTGCCCACCAGAGGATCAGACTAGTATGTGTGAGTATCCAGTATGCAAATGGGAAACCAAGACAGAGTGCAATGCCTTTGAGGCTGGTCATTACCAGACTCCTGGTCACGTTTGAGGTTATTGTAGGGGGATGAACCTGGAGGAAGGCAAGGCAACCCAGGGCCATGAGCCTTACCAGTGCAGGTCAGTGGAGCAAGAGGGTGACAACAGAAGCAGATGGAAGCATGGTCCTCAAGAAGGGGTGGGGACCAGACTGCAGAAGGGGCAGAAAGGCCAATGATGCCCGAGGGTGAGGAGCAGCCATTGAGACTTCTCTAAGGGGGATGCATTGTGTTGATGGAGTCACCAGGGGACCTGGGACCTGTGGGACCTTTCAGTAACTTCTTCAGACCTGTTCTGTTCAAGAGTCAGCCTCCTCTTTTCAAAAGTTATTTTAAAAAATTTCCCCCATTTAAAGACCATAAAACTATCAACCAAAACAAACCCTTCAAATCCATGTACAACAGAGAAGATTGTATGTGAGATTGCTAATCTCTATCATGTAGACTCTGCTTTTCTTTTTAAGCACTTAAATCATAAATTCAATGTGTTGCTTTCAAAACTGTCCTGTTTGCCTGATTCTCTTTGGCCTTTCTTCTGTCCTCTTCTGTGCATTTCAAAAACATGTTTCAATGAGTTTTCCTTGCTTGGCTTGGGCCTTCAGGATAATTCCTTCGCTAACACATGACTCATATTCTTTGCTCAAAGACTCTTCTGAGTCGGAAGGCAAAGACAACAGACCCAGCTCAGATGGATCCTGGGCTTTGCGGGTCCTAGAGAAGATATTCTATCCCTAGTGCATCCTCATGATCCAGTCGTTTGGTGGCAAGATCAGGGGACGTTTGGTGTAGGCACTGGGCCAAGACTGTGGCAAATGAAGAAGCCTCAAAAGAAACCATGAGCAAGGTGGATGGTCAGTGGAATCCAGAGCCCCAATACTTGAACAAAGTTGGGGATAAACATGGCTAAGTAAGGGAAGGGAGAAGAGCCCTAGATTCTGAGAGTAAAGCATACCACCTAGTCCAAGCACCTACCAAAGTAGAGATGTGCCTTTTTCTGTCTGCATCCTTAATGCCTAGCAGGACTGGCAGATAATAGGCATTTTACATTTTATCTCAAAATTTATTTTTATTTTATATTTCTTTATTTTTGAAGCCTGTCCAATTACAAATAAATAATGCATTCAACATAACTTTTGACATATACTTGGAGCTTTATACATATTTTTTTGAGCTTTATATTTTTTTAAAAATTAATTGATTGGTCCTTGCTATAGCCTCTAGACCTGATGATCATCCAACCTCTGCTAGAGCATTTCCAATAACCCAGAGCTCCCTCTCTCTCAAGATTCTGGCTGGGATTATTCAGGCAGAGGCTGGATGGCATTCTCTCCATCAGAGATGCCATAGAGGAGATTTCTACATTGCACAAGAGGTTGGACTTAGTGGTGTCTAGCCCTACCAGACTGGGATGTTCCTCCCCCCAGAGGCCATCCCTACATAGTACCCCAGATTGGGCACCCAGTGGGCTCTTAATAAAGACTTCTCAAAATGGAGTGAACTGAGCTTTAAAAGGTCCTGGGCAGGAAACATTGCTTTTGCCTGGCAGGGAGCCCATGAGGGGAATTACCAATGTTGGCTTTGCCCTAGCAACTCACATTCCAGGTCTGTAAGTCTATTCCTATGGGAGGGGCAGTGGAAGGATGAAGACATTTGGGGCTTCAGCCGCTCACGCCAACTGCCCCCTCTTAGACCTGGAGTTGGGCCTCAGTTGTCTGGATAGGGAATTATCCCCTGAACTTGGATGTTGCCTTTGGCTAGGAGGGGATTGTGGCCCGGATAAGGGTGGATGGACTGAGGAGGTGTGTCATAGAGACCCAGAGATGTCTTCTTCACCTGCATTCAGTCAGTGACCAGCTTGAATGGCAGGCTGGAGGGTATATTTGCCTTGGCCTCCAGCCAGGGCCGCCTCGCCAGTGAGTAATGCACAAGGACTGCTTGGCTTCAGTTCAAGGGAAATGGGCTGGAGACGGGGCCTCCTCGGCCTGCTGGGGCTCAGTTCCGGGGGTGGGGGGGTGCTTCCCAGAAAGTTGTTTCTGTTGCTGCTGCTGCTGACAAGGCCACCTCCACCTCTTCGCTTTTTAGAAGGGCAAGGGAGGTCAGCATGGGTCCCAGGGAGGCCCAGCCCCAGCCCCGGATCCAGGGTGGGAAGCACCAAGGAGACTCTGGAAGCACAGCTAAAGATCCTTCTTAGAACCCAAGAATATTAGCCTTGGAAGAAGCCTTGACAATTCACCTAAGTCCAATCTCCTCCTCTTAGAGAGGGAAAGACTGAGACCCAGAGAGGGGAAGCCACTTATCCAAGGTTGAACAGGGAGGGAGGCACAAAACTAGGAACAGGGCTAGGGCTTCTGATGTCTCAGCTCTGATGTCTCTCTAGCACACCATTCTGTCTTCAGCTCTCTATGCTACAGGTTTCTTTTTCTTGGGTATTGACCCTGGCAATATTTAAACCTACTTTAGTCTTCCTGCATGCTGTGCTTACAGCTGTCTCCTACCTCTCCTCCACACTATTCCTCATCAGAATAAACAGAGAATATAAACTTACACTAACATTCTACTAGATTATGGTCAGAAAAGTAAATCTGCTTCCCTTTTCCTCCTCTCCAGCTCCCACCCTAATAAAATCATTTGGAATAGCTGCTGCTAAGAGGGGGCAGATAGCTATGTGTTGAAGTGGATAGAGTGCTGGACCGGGGTGAGAATTCTGTCTCAGATACTTACTTAGCTCTTTGAGCAACTGACTTACCCTTGCTCAGTCTCAGTTTCCTCATCTATAAAATGGGGAGAATAGTAATACCTACCTCCTAGTTTTGTTGTGAAAATCAAAGAGATAACAAGGAATCAGCTTTGTAAAACTTAAAGCAAGATTCTAAACGCTGCTGCTTTTTTCCTCCTCCTCTTTCTCACCGCCTCCTCAGATTTTCTTAGAGTACTTTGTCCGAATGTCTACCTTGTATTACTCTGATTTCTGTACTAGTGTGTCCCCAGTTAGACCTGAGGTTCCTTGAGACTGTCCTGTCTTAGGTTTCCCCAGCTCCTGGCACAGTGTCTGACTCACTGCCCAGTGGAGACATCTTGGTATATAGATAGAGCATTGACCCTGGAGTCAGGAAGACCTGAGTTCAAATCCTGCCTCACACACTTACAAGCTATGTGCTCCTGGTCCAGTCATTTAAATCTCAGTTTGCTTTAGTTTCCTTATCTGCTAAGCAGCGCTTACCTTAAATGGCTCTAAGTCTCAAATGAGGTAAAAAATGTCAAATGCCAGATAAATGTTAGCTATAATAATAGTAATAATGGTTCTCCAGCACCCACTCTTTTTCATGTACTGTGCTAGGCAATGGGGATGAAAAGACAAAGAGGGGACAGATTCATACAGGACAAAGAGGATTTTAATCAGAGGTCCTGGGTTCAAATCCTATGTGTATGACTTTTCAGAAATCACAACCTCTAGGCCTTAATTTTCTTACCTCTAAATTGAAGATATTGAATTAGATAACCTCTGAGGTCCCTTCTGCCTCTAAAATTCTCTAATTTCTTTCGAGGCCTCAGTTTCCACATCTGTAAAATGGCCTTTGAAATAATTTCCAGCTCTAGGTCTGTGATTCAGGATGGAAACTCTGAATCAAATAACACTTGCCTGTAATTGGGTATGAACTGTATCATATACTGCCTTTCATCCTGGGGAGCCCAAAATGCCTTTCTTTTTAAATATGAAAGTTAAAGCTATACCTACCCATAATTCTTTCCACTGCTGAGGGGGCCAATAATGAACAATATTAATACTGAAAATTCCATCATTTGTATGTACTAATGGTATCACTGACCCACATCAATAAGGAGTGAGCTTTGATTTGTCTCCCCAAGAGTGAGGATGGGTTTCCACTGAACCAGCCACACTGTTTTAGCACAAGGTGTCCAAAGATGGCTTATTACCCAGGCTTGGGAGGGGGCAGAAGATGAATTTCCCCTGGGCAGCAAAAGCCCAGAAATGCTTTCCTTGACTGTGTTCAGTGTTCACTATGTACAGTGAGTGTATTTGTCTTGTCTACCTAGCAACTGGCAGTCCACGAGAGCCCCATCTGTCTCCACCCTCTTGCCCTTGAACTAAAGGAAGGCCCAGTAGACCTTCTATCATCACCAAAGGTATGTATTTTATTTTATTTTTAAATTTTTTTGTCTATTAATTTGTTTGTTTACTTTTAGTTTATAATATTCAATCCACAATCCCTTGAGTTTTAAATTTTCTCTCCCAACCTCTCCTCCACACACACCCCCCCATAGGCAGCATGCAATCAAGTATAGGATCTGCAAATATTTTCACATCAGACATTAGTCATGTTGTAAAGAAGGATTGTAACTGATGGAATGAACAATGGGAAAGAGGAAACAAAACCAAACAAGAAAAATAAAGAGAGCAGGTAGTTTGCTTCAGTCTGCATTCAAACTCTGTTCTTTCTAGTTCTTTCTCTGAATGTAGACATCTCCTTCCATCATGAGTCTTTTGGAGTTGTGTTATAATCTTGCTTTGCTGAGAAGAGTCCAGTCTATCAAAGCTGGTCATCACACATATGTTGTGTCTGTAATTGTGTACAGATTTCTCCTGGTTCTGCTCTTCTCACTCAGCATCAATTTGTATAAGTCCCTCCAGGTAAACACGAAGTCTATCTGCTCCTCATTTCTTATAGCACAATAGTATTCTGTTACATTCATATACCACAATTTGTTTAGCCATTCCCCAATTGATGAGCATCCCCTTAATTTCCAATTTTTTGAAGGGCACATATTTTTTAAAAAATTAATTCTGTTTTCAATGAACAAAAATTGTTTTTCTCTCTCTCCACTTGGGACCATTGGGAAAAGAAAGGAACAACAATGCCTTTGAAACAAATATGCACAGTTGGACAAAATAAATTCTCACATTGGCAAGGGCATATACATGTGAGATGAGTGGCTAGAAGTAAGAGCACAGTCTGAGGTTTTGTGACATAATATAGCCAGCCAGCCTGCCTGGGCCTCAGACCTAGGATCCTGACTTTATCACAGGATTTAGGGCATGCAAAGTACCTTCCAGATTATAGGATTCTACATGTAGATCTCGAAAAGGCCCCTAGTGGCCATCTAGTCCAATACCTTCTATTTATATAGGAATAAACTACTGCCTAGAAATGTCAAATATTTTCTCAAATTCACACAGATTCAGGATTTGAAGTCAGATATTTGTGAGCCAAAATCCAGTGTCCTTCCCATAACACCACATGGTTCCACTCAATCACCTTCTATGTATGCTCTTGTGGGACATACAACAACCACTTGTTTGAGTGTGAGGTGGGGACCACACCTGGGAACAAGAAGGTGATATGGAAAGCTGTAATGGGGGCAGAATGATGGTCTCAATTTTAGAAAGGCACTGGAGAAAGCACTAGAATCGTTCCCTAGAAATGACAGAGGATACCTTATCTGTGGTCTGCTTATGCCTCAAAGGCTCTGATCATGGCAAAATTGGGAAATCATCAAAGTTTGTCTTGGGATAGAAGTGGGAGAGGGGGAGAGATAACCAACTTCCCCTATCTGCACCTTCTCTCTCCATCTCCAAAGTGGTTACCTAGAGCCCTCTCATCTTTTGTCTGTACAACCCTAGAAAAAATCTATTCTGGACAAAAATGTCACTAGTGTCATTTAACATTTCAAAATAAATGTAAGTCACTATAAAGAAGAAAAAGGAAGAAGTTAAACCAGACAACTTCTAAGGTCCTTGCCTGTGATCATATTGTAACTAGAGAAACTTCAGGCAAACGAGTTCTCAAGATACCACCATTCACCTGGTAGTAGCTGCCTGAACTACAGGTGTGGTAACTAAGAAGAATCAATCAATAAGTCATTATATGAACTCCAGCTAAGAGTTTCTCCTACAAGATGTGATTCTAGGTGCTGATGGAGATATAATAAGATATAAGATGAAATCACTGTCCTCAAGGAGCTTAATGACTACCATCTATGCACTTACAGATGTATCTATGTATGACCTAGTCTTAATCGCTGGATGGGCAATCACACTGGGACCTGGGAAAGACCTTAGCTTAAAAAGACCAAGGTCTCCCACTGCATCTGGGGCCATCTCCAGTCATCCTGATCTGTATCTGGCTGCTGGACCCAGATGGCTCCAGAGGAGAAAGTGAAGCTGATTCCTTTGCACAACCCTCCCTCAATTAAATCCAATTCATTTGCAAGTCATGGCATCACCTTTATGATATCAAGGTCCTCTTTGAGAACAAAGGGCAAACAACAAGAACAGATTATAAAATTTTGGAACTGGGTCTTGGAGATGATCTCTAATCCAGTTCAATTCAATCCAATCCCATTATTAAGTGCCTACTATGTGCCAGCTACCTGTGCTAAGTGCTGGAGATACAAAAAGAAGCAAAAGACAGTTCCTGTCCTCCAGGAGTTTACAATCTAATGAGAGAGAAAACATGCAAACCAATATACAGGGCATCCCTAAAGTCTGGAGACATAGGAAATCTCATTAACTATGCATATTTTCAAGAAATGAAATGAATGAAATTTTCAACAGCATTTTATTTAAATCTCATAAATGAGATTTCATAGGAAGACATAGGAGACACATAGAAAATCTCATTAATTAATTAAATTAATCTCATTAATATGGAAAATAGTCCCCAATAGCTAATGAAAGCTTTTATTCCATATGAAATTGTAATGGTTAAAATTTATGCAAATTAAATAAACTGTTGTTGAAAATTTGGTTTATTTCATTTCTTGAAAATATGCATAGTTAAAGAGACTTCCTATGTGTCCAGACTTTAGGGATGCCCTGTATACCAAACTAGCTTTGTATAGAATCAATAGAAAATAATAGAGGGAAGGCGCTGGAACTAAGAGTGGACAAGGAAGGCTTCCTGTAGAAGGTGGGATTTTAGTTAGGACTTAGAGGAAGCCAGAGAGGTCTGGAGTCAGAGAGGAGGTGGTAGAGTGTTCCAGGCATGGGTGCAAAAAGCAAGTGTATGTATGGATTTATTAAGCTTATATTTGTGCTTTTATATGTACTTATTTTTTCCTCCTTTAAAATGTAAGTTTCTTGCAAATAGAGACTATTTCATTCTTTGTACTTATATCCTTATGATCTGGTACAGTGTTTGGTATATAGTAGAAGCATAATAATAAATACTTATTAATTGATTAATTTACAGATTTCTACTTAAAAGAAATTTTAAAAAGAGAAAAAGGACTCGCATTTACAAAAATATTTTTATTTGTAACAGCTCTTTTCTGTACTGACAAAGAACTGAAAATGATAAAGGTATCCATAAATTCAGGAATGGTCTAGCAAATTATTGTGCAAGAATATAGTGGAATATTATTGCACTGTAAGAAATGATGGAATGGATGGTTTCTGAGAAACCTTCAAAGACTTATGAACAAAGTACAAAATGAGCAAAATCATAGAGACAAGTCATACAATCACAACATTGCAAAGAAAAATGACTTTGAAAGACTCAAGAACTCTGATCAATGAAATGCTCCATCACGAATCTGGAGGATAGTGGGAAGCATGTTACCCACTTCCTGACAGAAAGGTCATGATGGGCTCAAAGTGCAGGAGACATATGTTTTTGGAAATGGCCAATGTGGGAATTTGTATTGACAGACTATGCATATTTACAAATCTGTTATGAGGGTTTTGTTCTTATTTTTTCAAATGAGGAGGTGAGGTGAGAGGAAGAGGAGGTATTTTTAACTCACTAAAACAAGAAAAAAAAAGAAATGGGGGGGGCATTGAAGTTTTTTTTTTTTAATGCACAGCAGAAAACGGAAGGAAGACTAGAAAAAAACACAAACTGGACAGCTTTTGAAAGTTACATGTTGAATTTATTATAAACTTAAATTAATTTATTATAAACTTAAAAGGAAAAGTGAGTTATATGTAACAGAGATCCACAGTTTCAAGTACAATTGTATTTTTCTGTTCTACTTTGTATTTGGAAATGTTTATTTTATTTGATGCTTGTTAAGCTCAGAATTTAAAAAATAAAACTTTTAAAAAGGAAAAAGTCCTGCAGCTTGAAAGTTGATTATATTTTTAATAAATGTTTTTATTGATGCTCTTTTCTCTCTTTTTTTTCATGTTTCTGTCACAGATGACTTCCCTGAAACCCCCAAATTGAACCCTTTCAGAAAAATGTGTGGTGAAGCAAAATAAATCACTACTACAATGGCCAAGTCTGAGAATATGTGCCTCTATTAACATTTCTAAGCCCCATAGATGGGCTCTGCAGCATTTGGAATCTCTACTGCTAAGGTTCTAGGCAGGAAAGGTATTGCTTCTGGCTCCAGCCCTTCCCTTTGCCTGAATCAGTCCCTTCAGTCCTAGGCAAGTTTGTTGGGTTTCAATAACATACTGCCTTCTTTCAAGGCAAAATCACCCTCTGAGTTCTTGTGAGGCTCCATCTTTCTACAGCTCACAGGCATTCTCATCCTCAGAGCTTGCTTAGCTAAATGCCCATCCTTTCTTTTCTCCTGCTCATCAGGGAGTCCCAGAATTCCTGTGGGTGACAAATGGTCTCATTGGATTAGATTACCTGAACACCAAGGTTTCTCAGCAAACTGTCATCTTCCTGCAATTATAGATGATAAACTGAAATATCACACTCTCATTTGTTTTTGTCCAGGCTCTTTGGAGCTGAAATCATAGCAAATTGTATAAAATTGTAAAAAAAATCATAGCCCTCTCTCAGTTCAGAGAAGTACTTGTTTACCACTCCCCTCCTGAGGCAATCAATGCTCCACCCTTAGCCCTCTAAGTTCAGACTGAACCCTGGATTGATCAGAGATCGAAAGTTAATTTCAATGTTGTTTTCTTTTGCATTACAGTGTAAATTGTTCTCCGGGCACTAATTTCATTTCTTTTTTTCTTTGGGAGGCAATCCAAGTTAAGTGACTTACCTAAGGTCACAGAGCTAATTTAAATTTTTTTTTTTTATTTTTTTGAGGCAATCTGGGACTTGCTCAGGGTCACACAGCTAATTTAATTTCTAATAGTGGAAATCACACATTGGTCTTGGGTGAGGGTCTTTATACCAAAGAGGCAACAAAAGTCCTTTTGCTGGGATGGCCCCACCTTCTTTGGACAAAAGGAGCAGATAAAGGGATTCAGATGATCTGTAAAAACTGGAATAACTGATAACATCTCCAATGGGTATTTGAAATTTAAAAGAACAGCTTGAAGGTAATTAATCTCCAATTTGGAATGACTGGATTTAAAGCTAGAGAAGATGGCAGTAGTTTTATATGAACTGAGAAAAAGTCTCCATCGAAGGACCACAGGGATCTATGTTTGGCCCTGTGTTGTTTAACATTTTTTTAAATGAACTAACTGGATAAAAAATGGATGATGTGCTTATCCAATTTGTAGACAATACAAAGCTGAGAGGGATAGTTAATACATTGGGTGACAAATCATAGGATTATTTATTTAGAGCTGAAAGGGCTTCTAGATATCATCTGGTCCAACCCACTCATTATTTAGATGAGATTGAGGCCTAGAATGGTTAAGTAACTAGCCCAAGATCACAAAGATAGCAAGTGGCTGAACTGGGATTCAAGCCCCCAACACTAAATTATTCTTTCCAAAGCATTTCACTGCCTCTCTGCAGCACTTAACAGGCTAGACTGTTGTTATTCAGTCATGTCCAACTCTTGGTGACCCCATTCAGGGTTTTCTTGGCAGAGATACTGAAATGGTTTGCCATTTCCTTCTCCAGCTCATTTTACAGATGAGGGAACTGAGGCAAACAGGGTTAAGTGACTTGCCCAGGATCACACAGCTAGAGTCTGAGGCCAAAATTGAACACATGAAAATGGCTCTGTCCACTGCTCCACTTAGCTGCTAACAGGCCAGAACAATGGGCTAAATGATGGAATTTAGGACAGGCACTAGACTAAATGTAAAGTCTTACATGTAAGTTTAAAAACATGTCCATTTCAAAAGTATAATGTGAGAGAGGTATGAGTAGGCAGAAATATGTCTAAAAAAAGAGGGGGAGTTTTAGTGGACTGAAAGTTTCATCTGAATTAATTATTCAATCCACAAGCATTTAGTAAGCATTTGTACTATATGTACCAGCCACTGCGTTAGGCAGTGGGCATAGCAAAAACAAAAAATGAACAAGTTCTTGTCCTCAAGAAACTTACATCCTATTGAAGGAAACAAGACATATACATGCAAATAAATACAAAATACATATTAACTGGGGCACTTAGGTGGTGAAGTGAATGGGTACCAGACCTGGGGTCAACAAGACCAGAGTTCAAATTTAGCTTCATCCACTTACTAGCTCTGTGACCTTGGGTTGGTCACTTAGTCTGTTTGCCTCAATTCCTCATCTGTAAAATGAGCTGGAGAAGGAACCACTCCAGACTCTTAGCCAAGAAAACCCCAAAACTGGATCACAAAGAATGGGACACAACTGAAAAGACTAAACAACTATATGAATATGTGTGTATAAATACACACACACACACACACACACACATAGTGTAACAGTATAAAGTAAGTACAAAGTAATGGGGAAGGGGGCACAGGTAGGAAAGGCCTCATTTATGAAGTGGCCCTGAAACTGAGCTTGAATGGATCTGGAGCTAAGGATTCTAAGAGTCAGGGATGAGGAAGGAGAAGATTTCAGGCCTGGAGGACAGTCTGAGCAAATGCACAAATACAGAAGAGGGAATTTCATGTACCAGGAAGATCAGGTAGCCCTAGGTGATAGAGGGAGTAATGGCTGGCAGCGAGAGGTTGGAGCCAGGTGGTGAAGGGCTTTCGATGTCAGATGAGTTTGTTTCTTACTCTAGAGGCAATAAATAGGAGATATGGTAGCCAAGAAAGCTAATGCAGTACTAGCCTGCATTGGTGAAGAGAGGCACGGTGGCCAAGGCCAGGATGATGATACTAATGCCGTACTCTTTATTATCTGGAATATCTTGGGGGTCAGTCCTGGATGCAATATTTTTGGAAGAACACTGGTAAGTTACAGGGTGTCCAAGGTCCATGAGGACCTTAGAGTTCATGAAATAGGATGGGTTGAAAGAAATGGGGATGGTTAGCGTGGAGAAAAGAAGGACTGGTGTGGGGGAGAGATAAAATATCTCTTTTCAAGTCTTGAAGAGCTAGCTGTCCTGGGGAAAAGGAATTGTTCTACTGCTAATTTGGCTCCCCGAGGACTGAACTAGGAACAGTCAGTGGGAGGAAATTGTAAAGAAGAATATTTAGAAGGGTACAGCTAGTTGGCACTGTGAATAGGGCACGCGCCCTGCCATCAGGAGGACCTGAGTTGAGTTTAAATTCGATCTCAGACACTTAACACTTACTAGCCGTGTGACCTTGGGCAAGTCACTTAACCCAATTGCCCTGCCTCCCCCCTCCAAAAAAAAAAAAGAGAAGAATATTTATTTAGGGTCCACATAAATAAAAAGTTGATTAACTACCTCCCCAGAGGTCTTCAAGCAAAGGTTGGAATCTTCATTGTAGAAGGGCTTTCTTATCAGATAAAATAACCCACAGGCTTGGAGCCTCGAGGTCACTTCCAACTCCTAGATTGGGAGTTGGTGTGGTGGAAAGAACATTTAAGTTGGAGTCAGAGCTCTGGGTTCCAAGCCTTGTCCCACTAGTGAAGGCCCGAGGATGCCCTTCCTTGCACGAGATGCTTCTTCGGACTTCAGGTCCTTCTCACCCAAATTCTTTGCTACTATCTATGTGATCTTGGGCCAGAAACTTAGTCTGTCTTTCTTATAGTTTGCTTATTGCCTAAATGCGGGTGAGAGTGGTTAATGATCTTCAAGGTCTCTTTCGAGGTCACACAACTAGTTTGTGGCAAAGCGGTCCTAATACATTATATCCCTGGATCCAGGGGATTGGTAGCTAGAAGGAACCTTGGAGATCGTTCTAAGCCAAACCCCTGGATTTCTGTTTATTTTGCAGAGAAAAAAAAAAAAGCATTCTTTCCAGACATTTTTACTCTAGGAGGGGGCTGGGTTTGATTTAGATGAATGCCACGATTCTAATTCTGTACTTCCTTGGAAGACAGAAGAGGGGGGTGGGGTGGGGATGATAAAAGTTGCTGCGCCGAGTATTCTGGCAAATACGGTAGCCAGCATCCCTTTCCTTTGCACCCCGCCCCCCCAGCTAGGCATCAGGCCTAATCCTCCCCCTCCCCCTAACCCCCCAGGGGAAAGAGAGAGGAAAAAAAATTGTACATTTTGTTCCACTCCAGCCTCTTTCTGGACGGGTCTGGCGTCGCGTTCCTGGGGTGATCTATGTGACAGGCTGAGCCGGGCTTCCCTGCGGCGAGAGGAAAGATAGTGCGTCTGGGCTGAACGAGTCCAAGCCCCGGGATCGTGTTTGAGCCCCTGGGGGAGGGGAGAAGGGATAGGGGAAGGAGGGGGATGGAAGCGGGGATAGAGAAAGGGGCGCGCATCCCCGCGCGCTCAGCCAGTGTCTGGCGGTGATGGATGGATGGCCGCAGCCTGCCAGAAGCCCGGAGGCTTGTCTGGGAACCGACGCCCCGACAGGACGCGCCAACCAGGAGCCGAAGGTGGCAGGTCAGATGGCTGGCGGCCTTGCAGAGGCCCCTGCCAATCCCCAGCCGCTAGGTGGGTCGGCTCTCAAAGCACTGACCAGGCACTTAGAGTGTGTCCGAAGCTCTGGGCTGAGAACCAAGGGTCAGCGATAGAAACGGGCGGGACTCCTCGACCCCCTACCCAACCAAATCCTGGGCCACCGCCACCTCCATCCCAGCCCGGGTGAAGCCTTCCCTAACCTGAGGGATGGCTAGTGGGGGAAATGACTTGCTCAGGGTCACCAAACTTTGTAAAGTCATCCTTTCATAGTGATAAAACTGGACTTAATCTTTCTTTAGTTTAGGGAACTCTCAGGTAAGGAGATCCCGACCTCTGCACCTTTCCGGCAGTTTATGTCTTAATGAGTTGCTCCGGCCACTGATAGGTGAAGTAACTTGCCCGGGTCACACAGACAGTGTTTTTGGGCTAGCACTTGTACCCTGGTTTTCCTGGCTATGTGGCCAAATCTCTGTCCATCCTAATTGGAGGGGACCTGGTGTCCTAGTCAGCCCTATTCGGTTTGGAGTGTCCTCCACAACATTCCCGACAAGTGGTCATTCAAAGTCTTCTTGAAAACCAGGAGTGCCTCCTGAGGCAGCCCATTCCACTTTAAACTGCTCCAATTCTTAGGAATTTTTTCCTCCATATTTGTCTAACCACCTCTCAGTTGATTCTTAGGTGTAAATTATTGGAAGTAACTTCTCTTGATGGCAAGTGAACGCACTTTTCCTCTTGACTTCCGAGTACTTTATAATCAGTGTGTTATCACTGCTCTCTGAAATGCAAATTGGCTTATTAGCCTCTGTTATCCGCTCTTCATTTCTTCTTATCCATTTGGAGCAGATTACCCCTGAATCATTTGGCCGTGGCAATACTAGATAATGCAATAAAATGCAAACAATACCAGAATGTTTATTAAACACCCACTGCTAGGTTGAGGGAGGAGGGAGGCTACCAGCTAATAGGCTTTCATAGACAATCAGTTGCCAAGTCTTGTCAATTCAACCTCCAAGACATCTCTAGTCTGTCTTTTTCTCTGTAATCACACAGACACTAAGAGGATTCAAGACCATCACCTTTCTCATGGACTACAGACTATAGTTTCCTAACTGAACTCTTTATTGGTATTTCCCTCTCCAAACTATTCTCCAAAGAGTTATTAAAATCATCTTCCTAAAGCATGTCACTACCTTCCTCAAGAATTTTCAGTGGCTTCCCATTATCCCTGAAATAACCCACTTCTCACTTTGGCTTTTAAAGCCCTTCGAAAATCTCCATTTATGAGTTCTATATTGCAGCTAAACTGGCCTCTTAGCTGTTTCCACCACTCATCACTCCATCTGCTGCCTCTCTCTGTCTTTGCATAGGCTGCCACCAGTCTCTGGAATGTACTTCCTTTTCACCTCAGACTCAGATTCTTTACCTTCATTCAAGGCTCAGTTCACGTACAACTTTGTTTGGGAAGCATTTCCTGGTTTCCCAAATTGTTAGTGTTCTCTTCAAATTATGCTGTATCTACATTTTATCTCTTTTCACTTTATATCCCCCCCCCCCCAGTGGAATGTAAGCCCTTTGAAGGCAGAGACTATTTCTCATTTTTCCATTGTTATTTCCAGCACTTGGAACAGTGACTTGTACATAGTCGGCACTGAATAAATGCTTATTGGATTGGTTTGGATTACAGGATTGGTTAAGATAGCTTTAGATAATGCTTAGATCAAGGGTTCTTATCTTTTTTATGTGTCATAAACCCCTTTGACAATCTGGTGAAGTCTATGGACCTCTTCTCAGAATAATATTTTAAATGCAATAAAATAAAATATGTAGAGTTATAAAGTTAATCAAAGGCTAGTGAAAATAAAGATATAATGCTTCCTCATTCTAGTTTCATGAACCTCCTGAGATTTCTGCATGGAGCCCATAAGGGCCTGTGGATTCCACATTTAGAACCTCTGTGTTAGAGAGAGTCTGGGCCTTGGAGGCAGAATAAGTAAGGTAAAAAGTTGTGTGATCTTGGGTAAGTCACTTAATACCAATTGCACTCCAAAAAAAAAATTCTTTTTTGAAGATAAAAAGGACATGGGACAAGTCCATCTTGCTATTATTCTTTTATATTCATTGTAAACAAAGGGATAAACTCATTGTTTTTATTATGATTACTTTTACTGATGAATGACCTGAAGGTGAAGCAAGTTGGTCAAAATCACTTTTGGAGCTGGAACTAGAA
Organism: Gymnobelideus leadbeateri; assembly: GCA_011680675.1. Taxonomy (NCBI): domain Eukaryota; kingdom Metazoa; phylum Chordata; class Mammalia; order Diprotodontia; family Petauridae; genus Gymnobelideus; species Gymnobelideus leadbeateri. Next base: position 76,285 of record WOXC01011699.1, read on the forward strand.
CCTAGATCTAATCTTGACACTCTCCCTCCCCTCTCCCCTCTCCCCTCTCCAGGCTTTTTCCAGACATAGAGCTTCTGATCCATCCTACTTACACCTGTCTCTAAAGCAGTGCTGTCAAATTAAAACAGAAATGGGGTCCAAGTACACAAGAATCCCTGTGCACCACATATTAACTTAGTTTTAAAATGTAATGTTAGCTATTCTCATTGTATTTTTATTTATTTTATTAAATATTTCCTAATTACATTTTAATCAGGTTCCTGCTGCCATGAGACCCACTGACCTGTGTGTGTGTGTGTGTGTGTGTGTGTGAGAGAGACAGAGAGAGAGAGACAGAGAGAGACTTACAGCTGGAAGGGGCCTTAGCAATCTAGCCCAACCCTCATCTTTCATGGCCTTGCCAAAATCCTCCTTCAAGGTCATCTCTCTCTAGTTCAGAGGAAATCACACAATGTGAAGGTGGGAGGGAGCTCTTCTCCCTCTCTCTGCCCCACCTTAAACATTTGATGCTGGCCAAATCTTGTTCAAATGAACACTGATGGGCAGCTACTGTCTCCATGGATCAGTGGGAGGTGATTAAGGAAGATGGTGTCTGGACTTGATGTCTGTTGTAAGGGAGGAATGTGAGGGTTTATATGTTGTGCTAATTATTTTTGTTCATTGTATTCTATTATACTTTATAAACAGTAGAGGTGAAGATCAGTATGGGTTGGATTACCCTGAAAAAGTGTCATAGAGAACTGAGGAAATCAGCTGGGGCTGCAAAGACTGGAGGAGGATTTGGAGAGACAGAAAGGGCAAGGAAGAGAAGGGCACTGAGAGTCCCTGACTGCAAAAAATACTGGTAGCTAGATATAAAATTCAGTGTATTGGTGGTAATATTAGTGCTAGATCCCCAACCCCCTATTATACAGATAGAATCATCCCCTTCTTAGTCTTTCCCAGGATAAAATACAGGCTTGGGTCTTGACCAAAGTAGACAGTTAGCCTTCACAGGAAACAACCCCAGAGATTTTTAGGTCTCTTTTCTCCCCTAGTTTAGTCTTTTCTTCAATAGCCCCCTCTCTAGGTTGACCATTGCCCAGAGAAGCCAATACTCCAAGACTTTCAGAATGAAAACAGCCAATTAGTAGGGATAGACATCCCCTCCAGAATGGGTCAGGCCAGTTTTCAGGATGCTCTGGGCAGAATTTCCAAGGTCGAATCAGACCACTTAGCTTCTTCCTCTGCCTCAGAAAGATGGAAAAAGGGCGCAGTTCTCCCTCTTCCCTCCCCCCCTCTCCAGGCCACTGGAAAGAAATCTGAATGTCATTTGGAGGAACTGTTCCTGCCAGTCCAAAAGGTCTGTCTGTGATCTGCTCAAGGGGAAGAAGGCATTCCTTGATCAAATGGGGGCAGATGCTGGAACAGATGTCCCAAGGAAACTCTTTACCTTCTCCTCAGGGGGATTTAGGCAAAAAGCCCTAAGCACTTACATCAATACCTTCTTATCTCAGGTAGCAGACTTTGATAAAGACCCTTGAAAAGGCCAGTTAATGATTTTTGTTCAGTGAATAAAAGTATGCATGCCTTCGTGTTAGGGAAAGATCAGAATCTAATAGCTGCAAAGAACTAGGCAGATGATCAGGGAAAACGGGTCACCTGTGGGGAAAGTGAGCATTAAGTTCCTTAGCTTGAGGTGCTAGGAAAGATCACAGCTCTTCAAGTGTGAAGACGTGGTTCACAATTCCAGCTGCCCTTTGCTTACTTGTGGGAACTTGGACAAGGAGCTTCACCACCCTGAGTACCAGTTCTATAACATGGAAATAACTTTTCTATTTGCCTCACTAGGTTGTTGTGGTGACCTAATTAGTAGAAAGACAAACTTAGTACCAGGCAACTGAAGCTTTGACCTAAATGTGGAAATCCCAAGGTGGTAAGGGGGAATTCCTCCTCTGGGAACCACTTTTTTCTCTTCCTTCCCCCCCCCCCGCCCCCCCAGACTACCTTCTCCCAATCAGTGCTCACCCTTGGCCAGCCCCACTTCCTTGAAAGGCTTTCAAGCTGCTACTTCTCAGGGTCCGCACTTGGGTACAAAGTGTCCCTTATATAGACCCCAGCCTGGAGATCTGAGCCAATTGGAACTGCCACCCTCAGAGTAAGTTCACTCCTAGCCCTTCCTCCTGGAACCCTACCATCCCACTGGCCCTTCTGGAATCCTTCTCTATCTCTGCGCAGTGAAAATTGTGAGAGCTTCTGACCCTTACCTCAAGGTTCCTCATCTGCAATATTAGAGGTTGGCTTAGCCTGCCCACCGGGTCTCTTTCCAGCTCTCCATCTAGGAGTATAGGACCCTAGTTCTCTGCCTCTCACATTCCTTTCAACATTTGGTGCTTATTAAAACCTAGCTTTCTCTTGAAGATACTCTATCTCTTGGTAGGTTCTGGGACCCAAGCAGGCTGCTCCTTCTCCCACACCCCTTTATACACAGGACCAAGAGGAGGAGCTGACCCCCTTTGGGCTTACTTGTTTGTCCTTTGTTTTTGAGGAGGATCGATGACATCAGGGTGTGATGTCTTGACTCTCAGTGAATTGGATTTAAGCAAGGCAGTTGCACAAAGTCATTAGCCTCACTTTCTCTTCCAGAGTCATCAACATCCAGTGGGAAGGCAAAGGTTAAGACCACTGGTGATGGCCTAGGATATATAAATGACCTTGGAGTCTTCAGTGTCTGACCAAGCTCTAAGTGCTGCACAGCTCCTGCTTCAGCTGCCTTCATGGTTGTTGGAACAAACTGGTCTCATCTGCCCATTCCACAAGGAAGTCACCAACCGGTTTGAGGCCTGTTAATTACTCTCAGCTTGGTTTATCCCATCTGCCAAGATGGTTTACTGGGGTGTGAACATTATCCATGCTGCAGTTTCTTGAAGCCACAGTTGAGAACTAAGTGCCAGGTAAACACCAAAGGCAGATAGAGCAGCCCTGGAAAGGATTCTACAAGCCCTCAGATTGGAGATGCTAGTCCTCCTTGAGCACCATACACTCCGGTGGGCCCACTTATAGACCCATTCTAAGCCACCCTCTGGCAGGACCTACCTTTCTTTCTTTGAAATTTGTTCTGTCCTGTCCATCTGTCCTGTCCAGATCCTCATTGTTGTCTTAGGGACTTCTGGGTCACTGTCCCTCCTCCCCAATAACTTCAGTACCTGGTTCATAGATCTAGCTTTGGAAGAGATTTATTTATTTATTATTTTTTGCTTTTTGGAGGGGGGAAGGTAGGGCAATTGGGGTTAAGTGACTTGCCCAAGATCACATGGCTAGTTTTATGTTAAGTGTCTGAGGCCGCATTTGAACTCAGGTCCTCCTGACACCAAGGCCGGTGCTCTATTCACTTTGCCACTAAGCCACCCCCATTGGAAAGGATTTAGAGACCATCTACTTCAAATCTTAATTTTGAGGAATATGAGGCCAAATTCACATTCGGGAAGAGGCAGAATTTGAATCCAGGGTGTCCCACTCCAGATCTAGTGCCCTTTCCACTGTGTCAAACAGTCTTCTTCTCCATTGCTGGCCCTTCACCCTCTTTTTGAACTCCTTGGTGTCCCAGTTCTTCAACCTCCTCCCCTCCTATCAACTCAACCACATATAGGAACGACCCTAATTAGATGCTCTTACCACCACCAGTGAGTCAATAAACATTTTTAAGGTACCTACTGTGTGCTAGGTACTGTGCCAACCAGGTTCCCTAGTGAGAGCCTCCCTAAGAAGGTCCTGAATGGCCATCCAATTCAATTCAATTCAGTGACCATCAAATCTCAGAAGTAAGGTTTATGCTCTTACTTCCCGCCTCTCCCCCACTTCAGCCAACTCTCTGTTGCCTGACCCACATCCAGGATCCCAGGACCTTTCTGTGAAGGCAGCCATTCTGGCAGATACACGTCCTCCTCTCTCTCCAGCCCCGGGGTGGGGCCTGAGCTCTTGGGGCTGCTGCCTATGGTGCATGGCGCCCTGGCTGGAGGTGGGGCCTTCTAAACAATCCCATCTGCTCTGAGTTAGCTATCTGAAGAACAACTAGACTATAATGCTTACACAGACTTACAGGCAGAAGAAAACCACCAACAACAAAAAGCTTAATTATTAGTGTTAGGAAAAACATTCCTTCTTTTCCCCAAAACTAAGCAGCCTGGTAGAAATAATTTTCCTAGTGAAAAAGGCAATGATCCTGCAGTCAAAGGACCTGAATCCCAGTCCTGGCTCTTCCCTCCTTTGCTTTGTGATCACTCACTTAATCTCTTTGAATCTCAGTTTCTCCATCTGTAAATGAATGTAATAAAAATTGTATTCCTTCCCTCACAACTTTGTTGTGAAAAAGGCGCTTTATAAACTCAGAATGTGGGCTTTTTTTTTCTTTTTGGAAGCGGGGAAGGCAGGGCAATTGGGGTTAAGTGACTTGCTCAAGGTTACATAGTTTTTGTGTTGTGTCTGAGGCTAGATTTGAACTCAGGTCCTCCTGACTCCAGGGCCAGTGCTCTATTCACTGTCTCACCTAGTAGCCCTGGGCTTATTATTTTTTAAAAAGTTCAATCTACTTGTTATGAGTATCTGCTAAATTTAGGGTTCGATGGCTCCTCTCAGCAATGCAAGATTAGAAGACAACTCCAAATGACTCATGATGGAAAGGGCGATCCACATCCAGAGAAAGAACTACGGAGTCTGAATGCAGATTGAAACAAAGTACTTGCTCTTTCTTCCTTTTGTTTTGTTTTGTATCTTCTTTCTCACTGTTCACACTCCATTGGTTATAATTCTTTACAACTTGACTAATGTTTAATGTGAAGGTGTTTGTAGAGCCTATATCAGATTGTATGCCACCATGGGGGAGGAGGGGGGTGGAGAGGGAGAGGGAGAAAATTTGGAACTCAAGGGATTGTGGAATTGAATGTTGTAAACTAAAAGTAAATAAATAAATTTAAAAAAATAAAATCAGGGTCCCATGGCTAGGAACTGTTTATAATCAACCAGTCAGTAATCAAGAGATACAGAAGACAGGTGGCATTAGGAAGACCAGGGTTTGAATATTGTCTCAGATGCTTCCCAGTTGTGTGACCCTGGGTAAGTCATTTACCTGATACCTCAAGCCAGGCCATCTTTACCTGGGCCATCATTTCTCCTTCCTCCCCACTGGAAATCTGACCTCTGCCCCAGAACCACTCTGAACTCCTCTAGGCCAGCTTTGGCCTTCTCTTGTTGGGTCTGGCTCTCCACAGCACTTCCTAAACAACTTAAGGAAAATGAAGAAGTAGTTCTCAATGACCTATAATGTCCCTTCTGGCTCCAAATCTGTGAGCCTATAGGATGAAAAACAATATAGTTCCTGCCCTCAAGAACCTCATAGTTTGAAGAGGACCCAGGAGGGTCATCCTTGGAGACTGGATCACCTTTGGCACCCAAACTTCACCAGTACCATTAGTTCCCTCTGCCCTTCTGATCAGAGGACAGGAGAGTAGAGCTAACAATTCCTCCCAAAACCTCCATCTAAAGAGGGCTCCCAGGCCAGCCATCTCTTTGTCTCCCACTAGCTTCCTTGCTCGGCCTTCACCCTCCTCTGCCTTTCAGCTTCCCCCAAGATAGTTTGCTTCAATCTGCATTCAGACCCTGTAGTTCTTTCTCTAGCTATGGATATCCCTTTCCATTGTGAGTCTTTTGGAGTTGTCTTATAACCTTGTATTGCATTCCCCCGTTAGGTTCCCCCTTGAAGGCAGAGACTTTCTTTTTCATATTTGTATTTTCATATTTGTATCCCAAGGCTTAGCACATAGTAGATGCCTGACAGATGTTTATTGACTGACTGCCTGAGGAGGGTGGAGTGGGTGACATGTCCACCAGTGGTTCTCAAACTTTTTTGATTCAGGGCATAATATTTTTCTTTGCTGTGAGGAATCAGAGCATGTAGAGGAATAGGGGAGCGCTGAGAGACTCTCCAATGCCTATGACTGACTGTGAAGGTAAGCACCATAAAATTGTCAGCAATTGCCTGTTGTTGCTTCCTTTGAAAAGCACTGCTGTATGCATAGAAATGTGCTATAGGGTAGGAGGGGATAACAGCAGAGGAGAGATCTGAGCAAAGTTTTAAAGAACTACAAAGAGGGAGAGATCACTTTCACCTGGGGGGATGAGGAAGGGCTTCATGCAGGAGATAATATGTGGTTTGGAGTATGAAGGGAGAAGATTCCAACAGGAAGAAATAAGGAAGTTGTGAATTCCTTTCTCCTTGAAAGAGGGTAATTCAGTGTGGGGCAAAGAATCTAGGAGCCTGGTTCAGTTAGAAAACGGGGATGGTAGAGTGAGATAAGACTGGAAAGGGATAACCAACTTGGGGACGGCCTTGAATGCAAGCTAAGGTGCTTGTATTTGATCCATAAGGAACCCCTTGAAGATTTCTGAGCAGGGGAATGGCACAATGGGAGGCCTGTAAGGCAAGATTACTTTGCAAAGCAGTATGAAGTGTAGGCTGGAGAAAGGAGAGACTAGAGCCAAGGGGACTGGTTAGGACAACAATCCAGCTAAAGAGGCTGAGGACCCAAAGTAGGGTGGTAGCAGGCTAAGTGAAGAAGAGGAATGGAGAAAATAGAATTAACAGGACTTGACCATTGACTGGATGTGGGAGATAAGGGAGAGACAAGTCAAAGGACTGCTGAGTCCTCCTAAAGAGGACTCCCTATCAATCACCTGATAAATTGTGTTGCATAGATCTTTGTAAACCCCCCAGTGCCAAACACACGTTGGGTTTAGCACCCCAGAAGGTGTTTGCCTCCTGCCTGAAGCAGCAAGACATTTTGGGGAAAGTTGGAACTAATTATCATCCTCTCTTCTGAGAATTTAGGGTGCTTCAAATCTTACACTTTCCTTTTACTCAGTGTTGACCCATCCCCTTCCCTCCCTCTTTGCATTTATATTTTAAGACAGAAACATTTAAACTAATATCAGGGCTTGCTGACATTTTTCAATAGAATTACAAGAGCAAATCATGCCTTTAGCAGCCCCTCCCCCAGCAGCCTTTCATCTCCTCCTGCTTCCCTTTCCTCATCTCACCACCAGCCCAATTCGATACACCCTGGCTGCTGTGTCTTGACTATCTAGGGTCTACCACACTTGTCTGCCCTTGCCAGGCAACTGCCATGGTTTGTACCTCTCTCTCTAGGCCTCCCTTAAAAAAAAACAAAAAAAAAAACTTGCTCTCAAAGCATTGGAAAAACTCTAGTAAATTAATTTATGCTAAGATGTTAATGATTGGTAGAAGCCAAGTGTGTTATTTCCTGTGGGGAATATTTATACTTTAACAGGGAGCAAAACCTTAGCCCAAAGGAATAAATTCCAGACATCCCTGACAAGCTAATGGGGGAGTTATTATTGGAGGGTAGAAGTGGGAATATTCCTGCTGCACTTCTAATCGTACTATAAAAATACAGAGTGGAAAGGGCGAGAAGGTCAGGAGACTGAGATTCTAGTACAGACTGCCATTTGTTTACTGTGTGGCTTTGAATAAGTCAACTAATTTCTCAGAGATCTAGAGGTTCATAACTTTAGAGTTGGGAGGGACCTTGGAGACCCCTTCATTTTGCAGATGAGGCAGCAAGAATCAAAGAGGGTAGCAGACACCTCAGCAAAAAAGTCAAGCTCAACAATCATTAGTTTATAGATTTCCCTCTCATTCCTCTTTTGGAAATCAAATCAACTTCTGTCTTCCAGTCCCAAAGCACCTCTCCCAATATCCATAGCCTTTCAACGGTCATCAATACTGGTGCAGTAATCATATCTTCCAGTTTTTGTTACGTCCTTCCCAGTCCAAGGATCATTTTCTCAGGCAGGAAAAAAATAAAAAAGACACAGAAGCAAAATAAGAGTTGAATCATTTTGTCTCTTTTCTGTGATCAGCTATTATCACCTCCAAGAATGGATAGTGCTCCCATGGAGACTGCATGGCATAGTGGAAAGAATGCTGGATCTTATGAGTTTGAATTCCAGCTCTGTGATTTTGGTTACCTTTCCTCTCTGGGCCTCAGTTTGTTCATCCAAAAGTGAGGGTTCTAGACTAGATGGCCCCTTCAAGGTCTTTCTAGCTCAACAAGGACCACCTCCATCCTGATCTCCCAATCAGCAGTTCTATGACAGTCCTTTGACTCTTGTCTCTCCCTTATCTCCCACATCCAATCAATGGTCAAGTCCTGTTAAATCTATTTTCTCTGTTCCTCTTCTCTACTTACCCTGCTACTACCCCAAAGGGGTCTTCTCTCCTCCCCTCCCCATAGAACTAAAAAGCCATTTTTGTTATTGGTCTTTTGCTCCAGCCTTAACTCATTTTGAGTTTTAGCATTCTTGACTCTCTTCTTCCAAGACTGTGCCATGCTTTTGTTTATTGTTTTGTCCTTAAGAGTGTCATTGTGAAACTGAGGCATGGGAAGGGAAGGAATGCTCCCAGCCATGCTGGAGCAAAAGAGTTAGGTGAGGAGGACATGCTGAAAAAGTGATCAATATCAAGGTCACCTAGGATTTCCTGGAGTTCTCTGCATGGACAAAGGTTGCTATGGTGTTGCTGGCTTGAAGTCAGCTTCCTTGGCTGATCAGTGGCTTCTCCCTATAAACGCTAATTTTATTCCTTTAACAAGGACAGTCATGCATTAAAGGGAGCTGGTATTCTTGGGAAGAAGGGGTGTCATCTAGGAGGTTGGTGAGTCAGAAAGCACAGTCATCCTCAGCATTTGCCTGACCCTAACATCTCCCAGAGAGAGGACAAAGAAGATCCCCTAAAAGCTTCTGGAACAGGAAAGTGACAGAGAAGAGGGGGTAATAAGTGAAAGAACCCAGGTCAGGGAGTCAGGAGGCATAGGTTCAAGTCTCAGCCTTACCATTGTGAGATCCTAGGCAGGCCACTCTTTTCCTCTAGGTGTGGGTTTCTTCATTGGACTAGATGAAGGCCCCTTCATCTTCAGCTCTACCATTCTTAGATTCTATGATATTGGCCTTTGTGACAAATCCTTGAAGATCATGAGAAAGTTCTCTGAACAATTCCTATTTCCTCCTTCAGAAGAGCAGCACCTAAACAGATGGTGGGTTGGTGTGAGAAGTATAATCCCAATATATTACTGTGCCATAAGAAATAATGAGCAGGTAGATTTCGGAAAAAAACCTGGAAAGACCCATATGGACTGATGCAAAGTGAAGGGAGCAGAACATCATTCACAGTAATAGCAAGATTGCATAATGATTAACTATAAATGACTTAGCTAGTCTCAGCAATGAAATGATCCAAAACAGTTCCAAAGGGCTCATGATGGAAAATGCTATCTACCTCCAGAGAAAGAACTGATGGAGTCTAAATGAAGGTTGAAGCATACTATTTTTCACTTTCTGTATGTGTGAATGTTTCTCCTCTGGATCTTTGTCTTCTTTCACAACATGACTAATATAGTAATATGTTTTGCATGACTGAACATGTATAACCTATACCAAATTGCTTAGGAGGAGGTGAGGGAGGGAGAGGGATAATTTGAAATTCAAAAAATTTTAAAAATCAGTGTTAAAAATTGTCTTTACATGTAATCAGGAAAAAATAAAATACTACTTTTTAGAAGAGAAAAAAATGTAGTCCCAATGAACTATGACAGGTACTTATAATACAAACAATGGGTATTTTAAAGGTCACCATTGTTCTATAAACATATCAAGGTTGAGGATAGGCAAGGGAATATGGCATAAGATAAAAAAGGACCGTAATTTCATAGATCTAGACCCCAAAGGGACCTGAGATGTCCTGGCTATCCTTACTGTTGTCATAAGGTACAAAATAACTGTTGAGCTCCCTAAGCTATTTCCTTTTGAGAGTGGGTGGGGGAAGTGACAACAACAAGTAAATAAATATGTCCAGATAAGTTATATATAGGATAAACTCGACAAGTTTTATGGTTCTGAGCAAAATAGTGGTCAGCAGCTGACCTATGGAAAGGGAAAGGGAAGATAAGGGAGAAAGGGAAAGGAAGATAATCATACCAGGAAAAGCAGTGTGATATGATGGAAGGGCAGTTGGGCTTGGATTCTGGGGCTTTATTTCTGTTTTGTGACATTATATGAACTTCATCAAATCACTTAACTTCCTCATCTGTAGAGGATCTGGAGATTATATTATAAGCACTCCTACCTGCCAAGATCTATAAGAAGAAAAATCTTTTAAATTAATCAATCAAATGATCAATCAATTAATATCTATTAAGTGCTTACTATATGTCAAACATTGTGCTAGGCTCTGGGAATTAGAATCCAAAGAGTGAATAGCCTCTGCTCCCTACATTTAAAGCTTTAAGCACTATAGAAATGAGTTATTATGAATTAATTATTCATAGGGATTCTCAGAGGAAAGAGGATTATAAAATTAGGACCTCAAGGTCCTTCTTACGATGGGTGGTAAGTGAGAAGGGTGTCTGTCTCTCTGAGAGAAGGAAAGGAGCTGTGGGATGAGGGATAGTGTTACAGGAAGTGTAGCTGGTTCTTGCTTAGTGTCTGGGATCTTATTCCTCAAAACTGTCAATCAGTCAATCAATTAACATTTACTATTGTGCCAGAGACTGGGCTAAGCACTGGTGGGGAGGAGGAGAGAAAAAAAAAAAGAGATAGACAGTCCCTGCCCTCAAGGACCTTACAATTTAACATTCCAGGGAGGGGAGGTGGGGTGGGGGAAGTGACAACAACAAGTAAATAAATATGTCCAAATAAGTTATATATAGGATAAATAAGAAATAATTAAGAGAGTTGAGGAGCTAAAATTAATGGGTATTGGGAAAGGCTTCCTACCAAAGACAGGATTTCAGTTGGAACTTAAAGGAAGCCAGTAGGCAGAGATGAGGAGGGAGGAAAAACATTCCAAGTATGAGAGACAGCCAAAGAAAATGCCCAGAGCTGAGAGATAGAATTTGATCAAAGAGGCCAGTGTCACTGGATCGAAGAGCATATGGTAGGGAATAAGCCATAACAAGACTGGAAAAGTAGGGGGAGGGTGCTAGGTTGTGAAGGGCTTTGAATGCTAGAGGATTTCATATATGATCCTGGAGGTAACTGGGAGCCCCTGGAGTTTATAGGATAATGAAGAATAACATGGTCAGACCTGTGTTTTAGGAAAATCACTTTCCTAAAGTGACTAGCCCTTGGTTGTCAGGAAGTATATGGCAGGTAGATAGGAAATAGGTTTTTGAAGTCTAGGGTATTGCAGAAACCATGAAGGTAAGGGATTTCCACACAGGGAGGGCAGTGGAGGGACTGTGGTAGAACATAGTGGACTTGTAGCAACACCAGACATCTTCTACTGAGGGACTATGGCTCTTGGAAAGACCTACCTTTCACTCTCCTCCCTCAGTTAGAGTCCTCCCTAGCATAGAACTAACTAGATTACAAAGATACCCTCTAAATGTGGACCTTCTGCTGAATCATGATGTTGACAGAGTTTGGCAACCCTGTTTCCTCTTCCTTTGCCCTTTCCTTTTTTGGGGTCTGGAGATAATGCTTTCATGCTCATGGAGACCTTAAACTCATACATACCAAGGAGGAATAATTGAGCTGCCCTAAAGGGCAAAGGTGAGGAGAGAATGCATTTCAGGCTTGGGAGCAGGAGAGGGAATGTTCTGTGTGGGCTAACAAGTTGGTATGGCTCTACCATGTGTTCTATGAAAGGAAATAATATGCAGTAAGTCTGGAAAGGTAGAGTCTGAAACCAGCTTATGAAGAGCTTCATTCATGGAAGAAATAGAAAGCAGAATAGGGAAAAGTGATGGGGTCAGGTCTGTGTTTTAGGAATAAGTGTCTGTCCAGGTCACACAGCTTCTAAGTGGTGGCTGTTTGGAGTCTGGATTGGAAAGGAAGAAACATGAGGCAAGATGCTTAATTAGGAGCTTAGTGTGGTAGTCCAAGTGGGAGAGCTTGCCCCTACACAGCACCTTGAGCCAATGGTTCACTGTTTCATGCTGGGGTAGTTGTAAGGGTTTCTTGTTCCCTGGATATCCCAGATAAATGATTTCCTCTGCCCCAGAAGCACTGTCATCTTACCAACATACAATTTAGCACTATAAGAGACTTCAGGGATCATCTAATTCAACATCCTTGTTTTACAGATGAGGAAACTGAGGTCCAGAAGGGGAAGGAACTTGCTGAATATCATCCAAGCTTTTACAGAGACTCTCCTTTCTCAGGCTACATATACCTTCTTCTCCAGGGGAGGTAGATGCATCTGCAGGCTTTCCCCAGGCTTTTCTTCTTGGAGAGTCTTAAATCTAAGATTGGACAAAATATATGTGTGTTCTGGTCAAGGTTTGAAAACTTCCTCCCTCCTCCACCATTTTCTTGTCCCCCTTCACCATTTGCTCTGTAGATAATTGCCTATCTTGTGCAGTGGATTGAGTGATGGCCTTGGAGTCAGGGGGACCTGAGTTCAAATGTGAGTTCAGATACTTACTAGCTATGTGAGACTGGGCAAGTCACTTAACACTGTTTGCCTCAGTTTCCTCATATGTTAAATGAGCTGGAGAAGAAAATGGCAAATCACTTCAATGTCTTTGCTAAGAAAACTCTGGACACAACTGAAACAACTCAACAACAACAACAAAAGTATTCCTGGATCTTCCTGGATCCAAATACCTCTTTAGCAGATAGAAATAGAAGGTAGTGGGCAGGAGGCCCTTGGAAGCTCCAGAACTTTCCTCAGAGAGTTCTGAACTTCCACTCAAAAGATGAGGTGCAGTGATGCCCCTGAATGATGATGATAATGTTATTTTACACTTGCATCCTGTGTGTAGTTTACAGAGTATTTTCCTTTTTTTTTTTTTTGGAGGGGCAATTGGGGTTAAGTGACTTGCCCAAGGTCACACAGCTAGTTAAGTGTCTGAGGCCAGATTAGAACTCAGGTCCTCCTGACTCCAGGGCTGGTACTCTATTCATGGAGCCATCTAGCTGCCCCAATTACAGAGTATTTTTAAGCACACATCTCATTTCATTTCATCTTCACAACCATCCTACCCTGTGAAGCTGACAGAGGAGGTATCCTTGACTTCATTTTGCAAGCTAGGAAGCTGAGGCTGGGGCAGGGGAGGACTAAATGACTTGCTTCATATATGGCAGAGATGGTGCTCAATAGAGTCTTCTGACTCTGAAGCTGTGCATCCTCTCTGGTACTTTATGGATCCCCTTCCAGATGTGTGCAGCTGGCTCCAAACTCCCCTCCCAGGGGTGAGTTGCTGCTGCTGCTGCTACAGGGGCATCAGTCTAGCTTCTGGGTAATCCCCATACTTTACTCTTCTCACATCAGCCTCACCTCTCTATACATTGAAGCTGGTCATGGAGTGAGATGTGAAGGATGAGGGGAAGACCTATACATACAAAAATATTGATAATGGCTCTCTTTGTGGGGATGCCCATCATTTGGGAAATCACTGAACAACTTCGATATATGAATGTAATGGAATCCTATTGTGCCATAAGAAATGATGAAAGGAACAATTCTGGAAAAACCTGGGGAGATTTGTATGAGTTGATGCACAGTGAAAGGAGCAGAATATTTGTACAATCACAACATTGTAAAAGCAAACAACTTGGAAAGGCTGAAGCCTCTGATCAATGCAATGACCAGCCATGACTCCACAGGATAATAATAATTATAACAGCCATATTTACATAGCCCTCACTGTGTGCCTGCCACTGTACTAAGGGCTTTACAATTATGATCTCCTTTGATCCTTATAACAACCCTGGAAGAGAAGTCATATTATTATCCCCCTCTTACAAATGAGAAAACTAAGGCAAAGGTTAGATGACTTGCCTAGGATCACACAGCTGGTTAAGTGAGAGGCAAGATTCTAACTCTAGTCTTCCTAAGTCCAGGCCCATAACCCTATCCACTGTACCACCTAACTGCCACCGGCAAATAAATAGACTTGCTACCCACCTCCCAACAGAAAGAAGATCAGCTCCGGATGCAGAATGAGATATACATCTTTGGACTTGGATAATGTGGGAATTAGATTTACTTGACTACATATTTATTAACAAGGGTTTGTTTTTTTTTTTAATGGAGAGGAATATGGGAATGAGAGAAAAAAATTTTTAATAAAAAAATTAAATTTAAACCAAACCAAACCAAACTAAAAACCCAAACCAGAAGGTGCTTCTGCCTGTGGCTTGGCTGTCTTGGGGCCCTGCCTTGCACCAGCCTTCCCTCTCAGTCAAAACCAAAATGAGCCCTTCCCCCTCTCAGTTGCTGCCAGTTGGTTTGGGCCTTTTCTCTTTAAGGTGATTCCCCAGAGTGGGGAGGCTCAGGGCCCTTCCACCACTCCCTTCTGAGAGGCCAAGCTACCTTTGTCCATCACAGATCTTGGATCTAAGCCCCTCCTCCCCTGTGCTGCTGCAGCTCGCTTCTGCGCCAGGGCCTGTAATTATCCCAGGAGGGAACTGGCAGTCTAATTAGTATTTGCAGAGGGCTTCAAGAACCTTTGATGAAAGCAAAGAGAGCAGAGCTCCCAAAGTAGAGTGCAGACCTCTGGTCCTGTCCTGTTGGGGCTGGGTACCACCCAGGGCGGGGAGCTTCAGAAGCCTGTGGGACTGGGCTGGGGGATAAGGGGCTTGGCACTAGGTTTTCCAGAACTCCCCATGACTTCACTGGGATTGAACTAGCCCATTCCCTGGTTGTCACTACCCTCTCCTTAAACCCTCATTCTCCTCTCCCCTTCCCCACTCCCCCAAAGGGCTTCTTTCTGGCTTCGTCTCCCACTGTGTCCTCACAAAAATCTACCAGAGTGGTCTGTTCACTATACCATAGACATGACATGCACATTTCCTCCTGACTGCATTGACTCAGTCTGCTATTTCCTTCCCTGCCTATTCCATCCCATCTACCATCTACCATTATTAAGAGAACATTTTAGCACTTACCTCCTCTGTGGCTCCCTCCCTGTTTGCCTACAGTGATCTTTCATAAGGTCATAGCATTTAGAGTTGGAAGACACTTGGAGATCATTTAAATAAGTCCCCCTCTTTTTAACACAGGGGAAATTTGAGGTTCTCTCTCCTCTATGCTATACAGCCTCCTAATCATGTGAAGCCATGATTAGGTGACACTTAGGGGTGATAGCACCCCACTGATCACTAGCCTTGATTCAGCCCATCAGGCTTCCTCTTTCACTAAGCTATGTGTGCCCCTCCCAAAGAACCCCAGAAAAAGGACTGCATTTCTTCCATTAGAGCTATGAAGAGTTGTATTCCTTTACTAGAACAAGTTCCAAAGCCCAACAAATTTGTATTGATTAATCATTTAAGAAAGATGGTCAAAAGTGGCTAAAGTGGCTACAACCAGGTTCAGCTTGGATCGTGGTGGAGGGAAGGAGGGGGATTTGAGGGAAGACACGATCTTGGAAGACCAGGGAAGGAGCTTGACCTCCTCCTAGGGGTAGTGGCCAGACTCACAAACAGGGCCTTCTAGCTACAGAGGGCCTGGCTCCTTGGTCCTGTAACCCAACTTCATGGTAGCCTTTACAGAGGAGCTTTAAAATAATGGCCATCTCCCTCTCTTGGAAAAGTGGCCCCACTGGACAAGCGACATATTTGTCTCAAGGTAACAGCAGTTAGTCTTGCCCCTCTGTTCCCCTCAGGTAATTCCCAGGCCCACTTGTGTGGGAGGAGGAAGGAGTGGAGGTCAGAATAATATCTGGTGGGGGAGATGGAAAAAAAATGAATCAGAAGTTATTTTGTCTAGCTCCATGTCTCCAGGCAAGCTTGTGCTACTACCATCGCTTGAGACCAGAGGAAAATCTCCCACTGGTCTTAAAAATATTTCCTTCAGTCACCTAGTAATTAACTCCACCCTGATGAAAGTTTTCCTTTAGTTTTCCTTTAGAAGCTTAGGATGTTAAAGTTGGAAGGGACCTTAGAGATAATCTCATTTGACTACCTCTCTTTTCCTTTTTAAAAGTTGTATTGATTCCTCTTGTGTTATATCCCAGACCTTTCCCAATATGCCTTCCTGTCCCCAATGAACTGTAACATTGTGTGGGGGGGAGGGGGGGAATGGAGGGGCCAGGCCAATGGCAGTGGAACCCTCCATCACACAAAGAAAAACAATCAAGCAAAAGCTACTGACCCAGTGACTGTGTTTGTCAGCATACCTAAGTACCTTCAGGTACGTGTCCTGCCCCATCACTCCCAGAGGAGGGAGGTATGTTTTGTCATCTGCCCTCTGGAATTAATATTGGCTACTACCCTTACTCTGTTTTCTACTTCCTTTTGGTGTTGATTTGTATGGCTGCACTCATTGTGAGTATTGTTTTACTCCATTATCAAGTCTGTATTACTAGGGGGAGGAGAATCTGTCTAAGTGGAGAGAGAGCAATAGGGTATAAGGTGTGGTCAACAGGACTTGGGAAGTGATTGGATGAAGGAGATAAAGGAGGAAGAAGAAATGAGGATGATCCTGAGTTCTCCCTCTAGAACAGGTCCAATATGAGTTTTCCCAGGCAGCAAGTGAAATGGGGAGGACCTCATAGAAGGTACTTAGGAGAAGCCACTGTCTGACTTTTAGGCTGCTTTGGTCAAGGTCAAGATTACTGAACATGAACCAGAATCACATATCTCTATCTTCAGCATCCTATTGCTGTAACCCCTATTGTTTCACAATGTCATCTTTAATACATTATAACCAACCCCCACTGAAACATTGAGAAACTCCATTGTAACATCCTTTGGCCAATTACTAGAGAAGCAACTATGCCCAACGCTCCTCATCAGCTTTGTTCAACCCTGCATTTCTATTAAGTTCTCTGTAGGGAATTATTTTAATCTTTTATAGTCCAAATTTTGGTCACCAAGAAATGTATCTCCCATTTAAATCTATCTATCTATCTATCTATCTATCTATCTATCTATCTATCTATCTGTCTGTCTGTCTGTCTATCTATCCAATCTATCTAAATGAAAAATATCTTGTTTTATATAATTTTCATTTCTTAATTCCCCCTTTCCAAATTATTCCTTACAACAAAAAATTAAAAAGTAAAAAAGGGGAAAAAGGCAATTCAGCAACACTAATCATCATACCAACCCAGTTTGACACATATGTAGCTTTCCATACCCATAATACCTACCTGTGCAAAGAAAAGAGACAGAGCACATTTTATTTTCTTTGGGGCCAAACTTGGTCATTATAGCTTCACAATATTTGGTTTTATTTTTTTCTCATTCTTTCCATTTCCATGACATTTAGACATTTTTCCTGGTTCTGCTTAAATCTTCCCATGCTTCTCTGAGTTCTTTATATTTATTGTTTGTTACTATATGAAATAGTCCATTAACATGCATTTTCCATAGTATGTTTAGCTATTCCCTAACTGATGAGTAGCTATCTACTTTGTTTCCGTTTTTTTTTCTATTACCAAAATTACTGTTATGAATTTTTGGTGTAAAGGGAACTTTTTTCTTTGTTTTTGGTTTTTTTTTGGGGGGGGTTATTAATTTATTTTTGGTTTTCAACATTCATTTCCACAAAGATTTTGAATTCCAAATTTTCTCCCCATCTCTCCTCTCCCTCACCCCAAGATGATATGCATTCTGATTACCCCTTCCCCTAGTCTATCTTCCCTTCTATAACCACCCCCCCCTTTCCCCTTACTTTCTTGTAGGGCAAGATATCTATCTAGACTTCTATACCCCATTGTCTGTATATCTTATTTCTCAGTGGCATGTAAAAATAATTTTTAACATTTGTTTTTAAAACTTTTAGTTTCAAATTCTCTCCCTTCTTTCCTTGCCACCCACCCTCATTAAGAAGGCAAGCAATTCAATATGTTACACATGAGGAGTTATGCAAAACACTTCCATACTAGTCATATTGTGAAAGACTAACTATATTTCCCTCCATCCTATCCCCTCCCATTTATTCTATATTCTACTTTGACCCTGTCCCTTTTCAAAAGTATTTGCTTCTTCTGATTGCCACCCTCCCCAACCTGCCCTCCCTGCTATCATCCCCCACCCCCTTATCCCCTTCCCCCTTACTTTCCTGTCGGGTAAAATACCCAATCGAGTGTGTTTATTATTCCCTCCTTAAACCAAATCCAATGACAGTAAAGTTCACTCCTTCCCTCTTACCTCCCCCCTCTTCAAGGGGACTTTTCTTAATGACTTCCTTAGGAATATATCTAGATTTCTGGATCAAGCTTCTCCTATTTTAAACATTGTTCTAGTAGAACTAGCTGCCTGCATGAAATATTGCTTATGTAATGTCTTCATTTTGTGTAACTGTTAGATGTTGGGCAAGTTAAGAGAAGACAAACCAGGCTCTTATAATAAGCAGGGTTACATTGTCCCTTATGTATCTGAGTTTCCTCCTTCTGCACTTTTTCCCCTCCACTTTTGATTGGTACTCGAGTGTATGAGTGTGTGACCAAGTGAGGAGATTTTGACTGCTTCCCATATTGGAAAAGAAAATCCCTGGTGGGACCTGGGTCTGATTTAGCTCCAGAAGTGCTCAGGATCCCTAGAGATGCAGAATCTCCCTCCTTCCAGCTGCAGAAATGAACGGGGCTGCTGGAGGGTATGGAGAAACCCAGCAGGATTAGTTGTAACTGCACTTGGTCACACTGTTGGTATTTAAAACTCCAGTTATTTGTTACTGGGGGATGGTTTAGAGAGCACTGCTTTGGTAATTAATTTCCATGTGTGGTTTCACAATATAAATAGTTTGCATAAGATGGGTTTTTCTGTTTGGTTCTTACCTGCACTTCCATTAGATTATATGATGCTTAAGTGCAGGGACTGTCTTTTGCTTCTTTTTTGTATCCCCAGCATTTTGCACAGTGCTTGGCACATGGCAGGCTGCTCATAAATGTTTATTTATTGGTTGATTGACCTATATAGCTCCTTGAGAGAACTGAGAAACTGTGGTGTATTTGGTGCTAGACAGAAGACTGTTAGGAGCCTGGGAGGAAGGAAGGGGATGGGTTTGAAGGGGGTGGGGTTAATGATACACAGGAAAGAGGAGAAAGTCCTTGCCTTCCAGGTACTTCCAGTCTTGCTGGGAAGATGGGACATGTATATGGGGTAGAAAATGAAAAACAAATTTATTTATTTTGGGAAAACATACTTATTAAGCAACAGTTTAGCAGATATAAATTGACATGATGCAAACTTACTGTGCATGCAAGTGATGAACATAAAGAGTCTTATGTAAACAAAAGTCCTCTAGGGCAGGAGGGCACGTACTTGTTTATAAAAATATTTCTTACAATTGTACTTCAACATAATCGGTTTCCTTTGTAATCTATGTGTTTTATTTTACTCATTTAAGACTTCCTAAGAAGAGGTCCTTAGGCTTCACCAGATTGCCAAAGAGGTCAATGATCAAAAAGGTTATGAATGCCTGCTCTGGAGTCAGTCCTCAAAGGTTCCCAGATAGAAGTTAATCATCCTTCCTGCTCCCCTCTCTATTCCTTATCTTGATGATTAGAAAAAAATTGACCCCCAAATTTTGATTATTTAGAAGTCTGTTATTCAAGCCTGTTGTCTTTCTTGCACATTGGGGGCTAAAGAGCTATTTTCTGGCTCTTTAATGGGAGGGAAGGGAACATAGAGTGTAAATCAGAACCTTTCTTTACCCACATCCAGAATAAGTTAGCTAAGGAGGACTGTCAAGTAATTGGATAAAATATGGATTTTCTCCAGAGTGTCTGCAGTAGTTTTCAAACAGACAGACATTAGAGTTTGCAACTGCCAAGAATCAGTTGTCTTACTGGCCCATAAATGCAGGAAAGGAAGGAAATGGGCCTTTCCCAGCTCTTCAATACAGACTCTCACCTTCACTCAGACAAGTTTCTTCTGTGTTGCACAAATGGTGTATCCTTAATTCTTTTGTACCTTTGTTCACACTGTTCCCTGCCTGCAATGATCTTTCATTGCCTTGTTCCTCCTATTTGACTTTCAGATTTTTTCCTCTAGCCTGATCTCATCCACGAAGCCTTCCAGAGATACTATATGAGGCATGCTCTTCAGGGCCACTTTTCTGACACCTACTTGCATTAATGGGTCTGGTGCCCAAAGGGCTGCTGCTGCTTCTCTTTCTCAGGATTCTAGAGGTAACTCTGAGGGTCACTGAGGCTTCTAGTGCTGTCACTCATGAGCCCCTACCAGTGTGTTTCCTTCTGATTATTTCCCAGACCTAATTAGCTGTTAAAAAGATATTTTAAAGTAAACATCATGAGGACAGTTGTTACTGAAACACCCTGCCCCCAATGGGGAAACACTTTCCCCTTGTACATGCAATGTCTCTAGGGAGAGTGGACTCAAACTTGAAGTAAAAAAAAAATTGGTAATGAGACACAAGTATAAGGAATCCATGTGCCAAAGGAATAAGCTACAGCTCCTGTCTCTGGAAGTCGGACTATGTAGTACTCACCAAGTTCCTCTGGATTTTTCAGCTCATTCTCCACTTTCCATCTGCTGCTCTGTTTGATTTTGATTTGAACTCTACTGAACAAGATAACCCCTGGTGTACCCTTCCCCCACTTTCCAACTTCCTTTTGTCCATTGTCTTCCCCCATTAGACTCTAAGCTTCTTAAGGGCAGGGGCTGCTTTTCTTGTTCTTATTTGTATCCTCAGGACTTAGCACTATGCTTAGAACATAGTAGTTGCTTAATGAATGTATTTTGAATTATGGGTTAAAGCCCTTGCAGAGTTCTTAAACTGCTTCTCTTAGAGTGTTTAGCTGGTCCTTGGAATGAATCTTAGCTACTGATGAGTGATGATGATGTAACTGCTGTCATTGGATGGTCTCTATTGCTCTAGAAACACTGCTGTAGTGGACACGGCTCCCGAGGGGACCTCCAGGTATTCTGATCTTTCAGGTTACACAGGGTCATAACTTGATCATTCTATCTCTAGATACTCAGTTGCCTTTTCTTGAGTTTCTTCTGTTTGCCTTCAGCTTGTTTTTTTCTCATTCCAAGTAAATGTATTGTTTGCTACCTGTCCAGTCTCTCTGGTTGTTGTTTGTCCATTTTTGAAGAGGACCAATGACATCATGTCTTGACTCTTGAGGGAATTGGTTTTAAGTGAGGCACTTACACAAAGTCATCAGCCTCACTCTTTCTTCTAGAGTCATGGAAGTCCAGTAGCAAGACAAAAATCATGATGGCTGGCGATGGCCCAGGATGCAGTGGATGACCTTGGTACCTTTGATTCTCTACTAAGCTCTAAGTGTTCCACAGCACTTGCTTCAGCCACCTTCATGACTGTTGGAAATCTTCACATGCTTGGGCTAGGTAGCCCCCTAACTCACCAATGCATTTGAAGCTTGTTGGTTACTCTCAACCTGGTTTAGCCCATATGCTGAGATGATTTTACTGGAGTGTGGCTGTTGGAGCCACAGGTGAGAGTTGAGTGCCAGGTAGACACCAAAGGTAGATGAACAGCCCTGAAAAGGGCTTGACAAGCCCTCACATCAGATGTGTTAGTCCTCCTTTACATACCATATGCCCCCAGTAACATGGTTAATGAAGAGAGGAGATAAGAGAGAAGGAAGCATAATCTCCTCACCTCAAGGGATATTCCTTAGGAGGGGCACCCTGGAAACCTCATCTCCCCAAATTTGGACTAACTGGCTCCAAACTAACTTGCTTTTAATCTAGTTTTCCCAAGAAGTGTGACTTGATCACAATCACAATATTTCTTGTGTGGTACTATCTCACCTTTATTTAGGACCCAAATCCCCCCTGATCCTTTCAAACTGATTAAGAAATCATTCACATCTAGTTTACTTTTAATTGATTGATTTAATCTATATAACAGCTTTTGGTGATTAATTGGGGGTGGGAGTAGACTCTTGCCTTTACTTGTCCAACTTACTTTTTCTCCCTCTGTAAATTCCTATCAGTCACTCAACAAATATTTCCTAAGCCAATATTTTATATGTGGCAGTGTGTGTGTGTGTGTGTGTGTGTGTGTGTGTGTGTGTGTGTGTGATGGAATAAAGAAGTAAAAGCCTTCATCTATGTCCCCAAGGAGCTTGTGACCCAGTAAGGTGGACAAAAATGTATTTATCCACTTCAGTGGATTTGTTATTTACACTTGTGTGGGTACTTTCTTCATGAGTCTAGTTCTCACAATCCATCCATACCCTCTCATCCAGTGGGATTCTTGTCCATAGCTTTCCATGGATCCAGTGCACTAGAGACCTTTCTTTCTCTCTTTTAGAATTCCATAGGTACCTGAACAATTCTGGGGCTGTCATCTTCATTCTTGTTCAACCTCCTTTGCTACTCATACGTGTTCTTTATGTCTCATACCATTCACATATATAAAAAGCTGGATAGCATCATTCATTATGTAATAAGTATCAGATGAGGACTACAGATAAAATCAGGAAAGGAGAGATACTTATAGAGTAGGGAAAAAGAAGGGAAAGTCTAGGAATTCTTTATGGAGGAGTGAGCAATGAAAGACGAATTGGGTAGCTGGAAATCTCTCTGTGTTTCACACACACACACACACACACACACACACACACACACCTCAATAGGTTAAGAACCTGTGATTTTAATATGTGTGGAAAGTCCCAGTGTCAAAACTTCCACCACTGACTCAGATCACTACTCATTTATAACTTAGAGTCTCAGAGAGTTGCCTAAGGCTCAGAGAAGAAGACTTTCCCATGGTCATGCAGTAAATAAATGTCAGAAGCAGGCCTTGAACCCATTTCTTCTGAAAGTTAAGGCTGGCCCTTTATTCACTATGCTACATTGCCTACATGGAGCTATTTCTTTATCTCAATGAACAAAAATATATCATGGTTATTTGTGTTCTTGCCCTATCCCCCTTAGGTTATAAACGTCTTATAAACAAGGCCTGTGGTGTCTTTGTAGCATCAACCTTGAGCACAGTGCCTTGGACATATATATATATAATGATAATTATTACTAAATATTAATAATAGCATTTATGTAACACTTTACAGCTTGCACTGTGCTTGCCTCACACCATGGTAGTGAGGCAGCTTGTGCAGATATTGTTATCCCCATCTTACATGTTAAGTACCCGCCCCAACCCCCAAATGTTCACAGAAGAGGAAACCTAAGGGGCAGCTAGGTAGCATTGTAGATAGAGCACCAACCCTGAACTCAGGAGGGCTTCAGTTCATGTTTGGCCTCAGATACTTGCTAGCTGTGTGACCCTGGGCAAGTCACTTAATCCTGATTGCTTCCAAAAAAAAAAAAAAGGAAACCTAGACCCAGGAAAAGATACGATTTGTCCATACTTGGTGAATTTGAGTGAAATAGAGTTGAATTGGGTGACTGATTCCTGAATCATGTCTTATGAATAATGAAATGGTAACCTTTCTTGGTAGCCTTTGGTCTTACAAGGTCTTACAGAGTCTTTGTATGATCTCCAGCTTAGGCAGTTGGTTCAAAGCCTAGGGAAGGGGCCAGGGCTCCCTCTGGAGCATGTCTCCTCCCCAGTTCCTCCTCCCCACACTGCAGTATAAGGCTCTGCACCCCCTTCTTTGAGGTGGGCCATAGGTAGAGCTAGGAAAAGTACTGGACTGGGAGTCTGGTGCCCAGGGCTCTGCTCTGCTTCTGCCACCTGTGTGACATGGGGAATTTTCTTTCTGTGCCTCTATAAAATGCAAAGGTGGAATTCAATGATTTCTAAGAAATCTTTGACCCTGTGACATATGCGTCACAGATTTGTCAGTCAGCCTGTTTGGTGCCTTGGCTCAACGGTTGGGGCCTTGCACCTGCTTCCACAGCATTCCTCACCCCCTAACCCCACCAAAAGCCCTTGGCTCACCCTGTGGCCACCCCAGGTACTATTTTCTCTCTGGTTTTCTTGGTTTCTTAAGCATTTCCTCTTTCTCACCCAAGTCAAGCACAAGCCAGTTGCCCCTTCCCACAGCCTCTCCCCCAGATCCTCTAGTCTCAGACTGTGTATAGCAGGTCTGAATGATGGGTGAGGCAAGAATTCAAAGAGATAGACGTTTCCACCACAGAATCAACCCAAAGGTGGCTGTAGCTCAGTCCATTTAGACGTATAAGCATTAGGGGTGGCTATCTGCTTTAAAACATATCCTCATTGACTTAACAATTCTCCTTCTTAGGTGGATTCTTTAAAGCCCTGGCCAGATGCATTTTCCCTATGTTTATAGTATCTCATACGTGAGAAGCAATATGACATATTAAGTAAAGAACCTTCTCACAGTCAGGAAGAATTAGGTTTAAGTCCTGCTTCTGACACATGAGGGGCAGCTAAGTGGTGCACTGGATAGATAACTGGGCTTGGAATCAGGAAGATATCTTCCTGAGTTCAAATCTAACCTCAGACATTTGCTAGCTGTGTGACTCTGGGCAAGTCATTTAACCCTATTTGCTTCAGTTTCCTCATCCATAAAATGAGTTGGAAAAGGAGGTAAACCACTCTAGTATCTTTGCCAAGAAAAACCCAAATGGGATCATGAAGAGTCAGACATGACTGAACAACAAAATCTGATACCTAATGGCTTATGTGACTACTGGAAAGGTATTTAACCTCTTAGAGCCTTAGGCAACACTTTAAGATTATAAACTGATGTTGGTAGAGGGATTTTCCTCACTGAGAATTCCTTAAAACCATTCCTTATAGCACCAGATTGGAGTAGATGGTATCTGAGGTTCCTTCTAACTCTGAGATTCTAGGATTTATTATCTGATTCAAGTCTTGCCACTTGTCATTTAGGAGATAGCAGGGTTCTCAAGGAATAGTACATAGAAGAACTAGTTTTGAATAGAGTCAGGAAGGGGGTATGATGCTAGGAAGCATGGGACAGAATTGACCCAGTAATGGGTGGTGGATTTGTTGAAGGAACTGAGGAATTTTAGACTGGAGAAGAGAGGATGGGGGGAAGGTTTGAAGTGAAGGGGACATGTGGGCAAACATTGGATAATAAAGAGTAGAAGAATGCCAGATAATGCGCCCAGAAGAGACAGAAGTTATTCTTCCTTCTTCTATTTCTTTCCTCCCATAAATGGATTATGAGTTTGTCTGTCTCTCACTTTTTCTTCTGCTTGCCAGACCCCCTCCCCTCCCTCTCTTCCTCTCTCTGTGTCACTCTCTCTGTCTCTGTCTCTCTCTGTGTCACTCTCTCTGTCTCTGTCTCTCTCTGTCTCTGTCTCTATCTCTCTGTCTCTCTCTGTGTCACTCTCTCTGTCTCTGTCTCTCTCCTCACTTCTGCTTTTTTGTTAGAGAGCTCTCCCCATCTCAGCACAGAGCTATACATTGAATCTGTCTGTCGCCTTCACACCCTCCACTCTCCCAGGGAACACTCCCTTCTAGTTTTGTGCTCAGCTTGCCTACGCACACCCTCCCTCTGTGGGTGGCAATCTGACACTCCTTTCCAGGTTTAGCCCAGGACCCTGGTGCCAAAAATCAGCATTTCCTTTTTGACCACTTGGGCCAAATAGATATGGAAGGAAAGGATGTGGTATAACACCTGTCCCCCCAACTCTCAGCCTCATCTAACATCCCCACTCCCCTTTACACAAACAACACAGATATCTCTTGTTAGTAAAAAATATTCACCCTGCATCTCCTTCTATAGAACCCCGTACACAGTGGCAACCTGGTAAATGTTGGATAATTGATGGATTTTAGTAATGTCTCTAGCATTTTATGAAGCAAATTACCTTTATCAGGATTGCTGAAAAAGGGGAAAATATTGAGAAAATACAAGTTAGGAAACGGAGCATCATCCAGGATCTTGAAATACACAGTTTATCCTCATTCTCTCTGCTGTAAACCTATATGTTTCATCCATCCATCCATCCATCCATCCATCCATCCATCCATCCATCCAAATGGAGGCACAATGGGAAGAACATACCAGTTTCTCCAGTTAGCCCTGTTTATATTAGAAAAAAACTCATGTGCAAAATCTTTATAAACCTTAAAATACTATATACATTTTAGGTTTGAAATCTCTAACTATTAGGAGATTTGTCCTTATATTGAGCTAAAATATGCCCTCTGGTAACTTTGATCATTGCTTCTACTTCTGCCTTCTGGGGTCAAACAATTCTTCAAATACTTAAAGATGACTATCACATCTTCCCTGAATCTGATCTGGTCTGATCTGGTCTGGTCTTTTCTCTTTTCTGGGTTAAAAAGTCTTAGTTCCTTCAAAGGTGTAATTTAGAGTTGTTTCACCCTTTTATGTCCCTTATTTTAGATTGGAAATTCTTTACTTGGTGTGTGTAAACTTGTTTTTTAAAAAATATTTTGGTAACTATGTTATAATATGATTGGTTTATTTTATAATCCTATGTAGTGTATGTGATACATTTAGAAACTTTCTGAGAAGAGATATATAGGTTTTGTCACACTTCCAAAGGGATCCGTTATATAAAAGAGTTAAAAATCCTTGATTTATACCTTTTCTAGGATAACAGCATCTCTTCACTTAATTATTGAAAAGAAAACACTATCATTCACTGATTAGAGTAATTCATACTAAACTGTGAATGACTTTTGGTAGGAGGATTTATATTTTAGAAGAGAAATCTGTTTTTCAAAAAGCATTTTCTGTTAGTGAAATTTGGTGATGGTGGCAGGTGTGCATTATTACATGTGTGACCAGAAACTTCAAGGCCCTTTGGTTTACTCTGTAGTCATCACAAAACCAGAAGTCAGCAATTTGGCCCCTTATTTTGATAAAAACATATGAAAGTTAGCTAACAACATATAACCAGTCAGGAACCTGGCCTAAAATTGTTCATTGACTCTATAAACACACGATATTAGGAGAAAGACCATTTCAGGAAATTAGTTTCACAGACAGTGTTGTAAGTGGGGGACTTGCCTAATGATTTTACATTGAAGCACTGAAGCTTCTTAATGTTAAGGGAGAGCTTGGGGGAATAATGTATTAATGTCCCTATTGCCAAATGACATTCATCCAGGCAAGTTAGGGGCTATGCCCATGAATAATGAGATGGGAGGCCTTCTGAATCATGGGGCAGGGTGGTGTAGTGGGAAAGATACTGGGCCTGAGGTCAGAAAGACATGAGCTCTTCTCCAGGTCCTTCCTCTTGTAAATGGGATGACTAGGTAAGTCCAAAGGTTTACAGCTATAAGGGACCCAAGAAGGAACATACAGCTTTAAGCTGTAAGAATTTACAGCTATAAAGAACCCTATTCCAGTTTCGTTATTTTACATATGAGAAAACTGAGGTCTGGAAAAGTGAAGTCACTTGTCCAAAGTCACAAAGGAAATAATTACCAGAACCAAGAATGTAAGTATTGAAGTGAAGTGTATTTAACATCTCTGAACTTGGACTTCCTTTACTGAAAAATGTGGCTAGTGATGCTTATATTACCAGTGTTAGAGGGTTGTTGTGAGATAGATATAGATAGATGCATAGGTAGATATATAGGCAGCTAGAGAGATGATAGATTAGTAGGTAGGTAGGTGGATGTTAGGTGATTGATAGATGATAGGTAGATTAATGGGGAAATAGATGGAGACATACGTACATAGACTTACATAGATAGATAAAGAATTTCTTAAGTGCTTACTATTTGTCAGGCACTGGGCTAAGAGATACAAATAGAAAAAAAGAAGATAACCTCTACCCTAAGAAGCTTATATTCTAGCAGAGGAAACACCAAACATAAATGGATTAGAAACAACTATGAACTTTAAAATACCATCTAGATGGGAGCTATTGTTCTGGTGAGTGTGTTTGGGGAAAGAAGAGGTGAGTTGGTTTGTTTCTTTCTTAGAATTATTAGAAGAATTATGGGAAAATGATGTGTCTTAGTCCCTAAGACATTTCCCTCTTCCTCCCTGTGACTTTGCCATTTTACCAGACATCTTTGCTTTGGCCCCTAAAGGGTCTTGTGGGATGGAGGAAACCCTGGGGCTATCCTGAACCCAGAAGTCCTTCACAACACTTGCCCTCAAGTGATTTGCTCCCTTGGCATCTGGACTAGCTAGCTGGGAGAGAAAAGATTGAGAAAGAAGATTAAATATCCTGCCCTACAGTCTCCTCTCTTCCCCCAAAACACAGCATAGGCTGGGGTGGAGGGGGTGGGGCGGGTGGGGAGGGTCTACTGAGGGCCAGAGGGTTAAAATGCTCAACAGCTTGCCACCACACCTGGAGAATGTTATGTTACTGTTGCAGAACCACAAATTAGTTTGGACCAAACGGCAAAGAAAAACAATCAATTGTGTGACTTTGACATTGATTGAACCCTCTCATTGACCTCCATCTTGTTAGTTTAGAGCATCAGCGTCATATCCAGTGGTTCAACCTAGACTCGAGGTTGGGAGGAAGCAGGAACAAGTTGTTTTTTCTTTTTCCCAGATGGAGAAATGAAAACACAGAGGTTTGTTCCCAAGTATCTCAGTGGCCCTGAGACTAAACTGGGACCAGATGGAAATCCTTTGGAGAAAACAGCCAGTATGAACCATCACTCTCACTTCTGGGAGACAGTCAGCTGTTGTTTGTCCTTCTTTTTTGAAGAGGACCAATGACATCATGGGGTGATGTCTTGTACATGATTTGGAATTAAGGGAGGCAGTGTTGTGCAAAGTTGTCAGCCTCACTCTCTCTTCTACAGTCATTGAAGTTCTGTAGTGAGACAAAAGTCAGGATTAATGGGGAGGTAGGTAGACAGAGACATACATACATAGACATACATAGAAAGATAAATAATTTCTTAAATACCTACTATTTGTCAGGCACTGCACTAAACTCTAAGAGATACAAATAGAAACAAGGATGATTGGATGTTGGCTCAGGGTGCAGTGCATGACCTAGCCATCTTCAATGCCTGACCAAGTTTCAAGCACTCCACAGTACCTGCTCCACCTGCCTTCATGGCTGTTGAAACAAATTATTTTCATCTGCCCATTCCACTAGAGAAGTCTTCACATGCTTAGGGTAGACATCACCCTAACTCACCAAGGGGTTTTAGGCCTATCAGTTACCCCCAACCTGGGTTAGCCTGTCTGCCAAGACAGTTTTACTGGGGTGAAGCTTCTGTACATGCTACAGCTTCTTAGAGTCACAGGTGAGAGCTGAGGTGTCCAGAGTATTCAAGGAGAGCTGGCACCTCTGGTGTGAGGGCTTGTGAAGCCCTTTCCAGGGGCTCATCCACCTTTGGTGTTGATCTGGCATTTATTAAACACTATGCACCAGGCATTGTGCTAAGTATTGGGGCTACAAAGAAAAGCAAAGGACATTTACTGTTCTCTAGGAACTCACCATCTAATTAGAGAGAAACTGTGTAAACAGCTATAAGCTACATAGGGGAGAAATAGGAAATAATGGACAGGAGGGAAGGGACTAGAATTACGAGAGACTGGGAGAAGCTTTGTGTAGAAGGGATGATTTTAGCTGGGATTTAAAGGAAGCTAGGAACAGTGGGACGGGTTCTGCCTCTGTGACTTTAGACAAGTCACTTAACCTCTCTGAGACTTATTTACCTCGTTTGTAAAAGAAGGGTGTGACTCAATGACCTCTAAAGTTCCTTCTAGCTCTGAGTTTGTGATACTATGAATCCTTCCCATGACTTACCATGCAACCCTTGGGAAGTCTCAACTTTTCTTTTCTCTTTCTTCCTTCCTTCCTTCCTTCCTTCCTTCCTTCCTTCCTTCCTTCCTTCCTTCCTTTCTTTCTTTCTTTCTTTCTTTCTTTCTTCCTTTTCTTCTTTGCTTTTTGGAGGGGGGAAGGTAGGGCGATTGGGGTTCAGTGACTTGCCCAAAGTCACACAGCTAGTTTTTGTGTTAAGTGTCTGAGGCTGGATTTAAATTCAGGTCCTCTTGACTCCAGGGCCGGTGCTCTATTTATTGTGCCACCTAGCCGCCCCAGTCTCAACTTTTCTTAGCCCCATTTTCCCCACTTGTAAGTTGCAAAAAAAATGCCTTGTCTAGGGTTGCTCTTCAAAATATGTGAGTCTTTGAAAATGGCAATTTGATATTGCTATGAGGTATTAGTAATACTAACAATAATTTATGTTCTAGAACTGATTGCCTACAGAGACTGGAGCTGGGCCTCAGCTCTGCTGGCTGGCTGACAAGTCCCTTCAGCTCTGGACTGCAGTTCTCTTCCCTGTAACATAAGGACACTGGGCACTTCTGATGATCTCTGAGGTCTCTTCCAGTTCTGATGTCCTAATTAGGGAGCCATACACATTAGCCTCACTCTCATCAATCAAGGGCCTCAAGAGGCCCAGCTGTGTTGGGCAGAAATTAACATCAGCGTTTTTTTTCTTGAGTTCTTCCTACATAAAAGTGACTCTTTTAGCCCACTTCAGGAGTATATTGTGAGGAATTAGATTTTTCATGAACTTTGGAGGTGACCTATGTGTTGGGTTAATCCAAGGAAATAGTAACCCTGTAAGTACTTGTCACATTTTCTTGTTTTCCCTTGATTGTAAGGGAGGGGGCAAGGAAAGACTATGAATGAGTCTCCATTTTCTTCTTTACTTTAGTCTCTGAAGAAGACTACTTGTTAGGGCCAAGTCTGTGCCGTATGTTTTTCCCCCCTTTCTCCAAGTGTTCATGATCCCTTCCCCTCCCATCTTCTCTTGCCCTCTGGATTAAGACTTCTCTTTCCCTCACATTCAGTCTTGCATCTGTGATAACTATCTTATAAACATTCCTAAGTCTCTTCCATCTTTGAAAAACCTTTACCTGATACTGTTCTGTCCTCAAGCTATGATCCTAGGTTATCTCTTCATTTCACAGCCAAACTCTTTTTTTTTTGCTTTTTTTTTTTTGGAGGGCAATTGGGGTTAAGTAACTTGCCCAAGGTCACATGGCTAGGTTTTTGTTTGTGTGTGCGTTAAGTATCTGAGGCCGGAACAGAACTCAGGTCCTTCTGACTCCAGGGCCAACACTCTACTCACTGCGCCACCTAGCCACCTAGCCACCCCCAACAGCCAAACTCTTAAAAAACAGATGTTCTACATAAATGCTTCTATTTTCTAATCTCCTGCCTCCATCTCGCCACTTAATCTGACTCCAGAACCCAACAGTTAGCTGAAACTTCTCTTTCCAAGGTTACAAATGATCTCTCAACTCTTAAATCTGATAGCCTTTTCTCAGTCCTTAGGCTTTGTGACCTTTCTGCCCCTTTATCCAGTGCTGACCCCTGCTCCTTCCTGGATACTCTCTCCTCCCTGGGCTCCTGCTGCACTGAGGTTGTAGTTCTCCTCCACGTCTGAGTGTTCCTTCTTGGTCTCCTTTGCTGGGTCACTGTCCATCTTTTGCCCATTAACTTGGTGTTTACCCATTGGTCCCCCATGCCTGGAATGCTCTCCCTCCTCATCTCTGCCTCCGTTAAATCACAGCTTCAATTCTACCTTCCTTCCAAAGCTTTTCTCAAACTCTTTTAATTCTAGCATCTTCCCTTTTCTGATTAGTTCCTGTTTATTCTGTTTGTAGACAGCTTGTTTGTGTGTAGTTGATTGCATGTTGTCTTAACTCTTCTCGGCAATACAATTAGATTGTGAGGTCCCTGAGGGGAGGGTCTGCCCTTTCCCTTTCTTTGTATCCTCAGTGCTTAACACAGTGACCAACACATAATATGTACTTAATAAATATTTCTTAACTGACCAACTCTTCTGTCTTCTTTTGAAATCTTTTCTAGTTCCCTACTCCTTCTGAGATTTTTCTATTTACTCTTTCTTATATATCTTGAATATATACACACATATATGTGTATATATACAATAAATATAATTTTTATATTTATATAAGATTATATAAAATAAATAATTATAAATTATAAAAACATAATGTGAACATAACACAATAAAATAGTAATTATATGTAATAATATACCTTATTATAGTAATGATATAATTATAATATCATATTAATATAACAATATTAATAATTAAATAATAAAAGATATATAATTACATATACATTATATAGCATAAACATAAAATATAATATAAATACAATATACAAACAATATAATTATAATATAACTGATAAACTATAATTATAAAATATATAATATGTAAAATATAAATATATAATACTTATAAATTATAAAAATTTATATAAATATTTATTTATGTTTCAATTAAAATTTAATAAACATAAATATATATGATAAAATATATATATACTATATAATATATTATAATATATAAATATTTATATATACTCTCTCTCTCTCTCTCTCTCTATATATATATATATACACACACGCATACAATTTTTTTATATACACACAATTACTTATTTGTATAGAACTCCTTGAGGACAGAGACAGTTTCTGCCTTTTTTAAAATCCCTAGTAACTATTTTTTTTTTTTTTTTAAAGCAATTGGGGTTAAGTAACTTGCTCAAGGTTACACGGCTAGTCATTATTTATGGTGGGTGTTTTTTGGGGGTTGTTGGGTTTTGGGGGTTTTTGTGGTTTGGGTTGGGGTTGTTTGGGTTTGGTGGTTTTTGTTTGTTGGTTGTGTGGGGGGTGTGGTTTTGTTGGGGGGTTTTTGGTGGCCCTAGTAACTATTTAATAAATTCTTACTGATTAAATGATTGACATTCTCTCTTATTAATTTAATCAATCCCTTTGTGTTCAATGATCATTTCTATATAGATAACTTTCAGTTCTTCATATTCATCCTTAATCTCTTTTCTGAACTCCAAAACCCCATTACCAATTACCTGTTGAGCATCTCCAAATGACTATCCCATCCAAATACGAAACTTGGGGGATACAGAGTGATATCATAGAAAGACTGCTATCTGGAGACGAAAGATCTGGGCTCAAAAGAATTTGACTTCTGATCCTTCCCCATGTGTGACCTTGGGAAAGTGTCTTACTTCTCTTAATTTCCTTCTCTGTGAAATGAGGGGATTAGACTAAGATGGACTGAGGTTTGGTCAAATTTCATCTCTGAGTTGAGATCTTCATACTATGATGACTTCATACTATAAGACTTTGTTTAGAGATCACTGCTATGTGGATTTTAAAAAGTATTTTATTTTTTCTGATTACATGTGAAGACAATTTTAAACATTCATTTAAAATTTTTTGAATTCCAAATTTTTCTTCTCTTTTCTCCCTCTTTTCTAAAATGATAAGCAATTTGATATAGGTTATATATGTGCAATCACGTAAAAAATATTTCCATATTAGTAATTTTGTAAAAAAAAGAAATAGACCAAAAAAGGTGGGGGGGCAGAACCATGAAAAAATAAAGTGAAAACAGTATGCTTTGGTTTGCTTTTAAACTTGATCAGTTTTTATTCTGGATGTGGATAGCATTTTTCATTATGAGTCCTTTGGAATTGTCTTGGATCATTGTATTGCTGAGAAGAGTTAAGTCAATTCATAGTTGATCTGCATACAATATTGCTGTTGTTATGTACGATGTTCTCCTGGTTCTGCTCATTTCACTTTGCATCAATTTATGTAAGTCTTTCCAGGTTTTTCTGAAGACTGTCTGCTTATCATTTCTTATGCTATGTGAATTTTAAAAGTTATTTGTATCTACTTACAGAGGCCGAGCCTAGGAAGAGAAGTTTACTCAAGGCTGAAGAGGTTAAAAGATATGTCTTTTATTCTGGACTGAAGGTGGCTCTCTGTACAAAGTATATATATGTGTATGTGTGTGTGTGTGTGTGTGTGTGTGTGTGTGAGAATACTTATGTACATATGTACATGCATATATGTATATGCATGTACATATGTATATACACATATATATACATACACATGTATGTATATATATGTGTGTATGTATATATTCCCTTTGAGAGAGTCCCCCAGAGGAGGGCAACCAGAATGGTAAGGGTGTTTGAGGTCATGTCACATGAGGATAGGCTAATTGAACTGGGGATGTTTAGCCCAGGGAAGAGAAGACTCAGGGAGGACATGATAATTGTCTTTAAGTATTTGCCTGTTTTGCACTCAGAGGAATGGGTAGAAGTGGCAAAGAGACCAGTTTAAGCTTGATGTCAGGGGAAGCTTCTAAATGATTAGACGTGTCTGAAAGTACAGTAGGCTTCCTGATGAGGTGATGCTCCTTGGAGATTTTTGAGCAGCAGCTGGAGGGTCACTTATGAGATACATTGTAGTAGGGATTCCTTGGGTGTATGGGTTGATCTAGATGGCCATGGTGGTCCCTTTCCAACCCTTGGGTTTTGTGAGTTTGTTCTGCTTTTGTTAATGTCTCTTAGATCAGGTATGAACTTTGCTCCAACACCCATTGTTCTACTGACACCACATAAAGAATGAGTCATTGGCAGTTTCAGAGGGTCACATACTTGGGTCTTTTAAAATGGGATCTGGATCTTTTCAGCAAACCAATGATCCAAGATAATTCCAAAAGATTTATGATGAAAAATGCTATCCACGTCCAGAGAAAGAACTGAGGGATTCTGAATACAGATTGAAGAATGCTATTTTCATTTTATTTTTTTTTGTGTGCATGTTTTTCCTTTTGTTCTATTTCTTATTTCAAAATGTGACTAATATGGAAACACGTTTTACATAATTGCACTTATATAACCTATATCAAATTGCTTACCATCTTAGGGAGGGAGGAGAGGAGGAAGGGAAAGAAGAAGGACATTTAGAACTCAAAATTTAATAAAAATGAATGTTAAAAATTATCCTCACATATAATTGGAAAAAATAAAATAAAAAGTGGGAGCTAGAAAGTAGAAAGAACAAGAAACATGAAGATAGGAGAGGGGCTACACACAGAGACTCAGTTGTGTATCTATGAATCTGCTCAAGGGAACCACATGATCCCAGAGGAACAGAGATCCTTTTGGTTCCAGGAGAGGAAGAAATTATGTGAATCAAGAGATTTCAGCTGTGGCAGAGTGATGGTGGAGTCCCTCAACAGAATAGTGAATACGGAGGAGCAGTTCCTGAATAATGAAGAATTCCAGGACTGAGTAGTATATATGTTACTTAGTAACAGTTGAATTACTGAGTTGCCAATAGGTCATTGGTTATGAAGTCAGAAGACCAAGGTTCAAATCCTTTTTCTGTCATTTACTTCCTAGTGATTTTGGAGAAGTCACTTAACTTTCCTGTACCTCAGTTTCCTTATCTATAAAATAGGATTAAACATCTTATTAAAATTGGACTAGATGTCCTATGAGGTTACTTCCAAATCTAAACCTGTGAATCTATGATTCTCTCATGATTCCCCAGTTCCAAACCTTTCAGTGAGCCCCTAGATACTGACTTAGAGTGCATTGGTAGAATTGAAGCTGTCCCCACCCTCAACTGGGGGAAAAACCTAGGGTTTTCTAGAGTTGATCCTATTTCCACAATTCCTGCACATTCTGTATAACTCACAGTTGGGAGAGAAGCAATACTAGGTTTTCTTATACTCCTTCATACCATGGCTAAACTTTTCCTTGTTGTTCAATTTTTCTAGCTCATGTTTGGTCTGAGGAACTCAACATTGTCCAAGTATTCCCTCCTTCTCTATGAAGGATGCTCAGTTCCAAATTCCTTATGACTTCCCCAGCTGCTGTCATTTGTGGGACCACATGGTTTCTTCCTTTCTGGGGTCATGTGCTTCCTCTTTCTGGGTGTTTGTATGTGGGAGGCACTTGGTTTCATGGAGGGGTCTCAATCCATCATCTTTAATGTGGTTAGCAATGGGCCAATGAATAGGCAACCCAAGAGGAGATTGATTCCTGTCTAGGATGTGTCACCAATGACAAAAGAAAGTCTCAAATATGGCATCAATTGGTACTCCAAATTATTTTCTATTTATTTTGTAATCTGCTTATCTGAATTCATGTCTTCCCCTAGTAAAGTTTAAGTGTAGGCTTCTTGAGGACAGGACCACTTTATTTTTCATCTTTGCCTCTGTAGGCCTAGTACAGTACTTGGAACATCATAGGTATTAAATTGACATTGAATTGAAATTTATATCTTATAAAGTGAGACATCTTCAGTGCCAGAATACAAGTCTCTAACCTTGTTGCCCTTGCTAGGCTTCTCCTGGGCCACCCCCTACACACATATACAGGCATACCTTGTCTTATTGTGCTTCACAGATAATGCATTTTTTATAAATTGAAGGTTTGTGGCAGCCCTCCATCAAGCAAGACTATGGGTGCCATTTTTCCACCAACATATGCTCACATCATGTTTCTGTGTTACATTTTGGTAACTCTTACAATATCTGAAACTTTTTCATTATTATTATATCTGTTATGGTTATCTGTGATCAGTGATTTTTGGTGTTACTATTGTAATTGTTGTGGGGCACTATGAACTGAATATAAGATGATGAACTTAATCAGTAATTATTGTGTGTTCTGACTGCTCCCTGACCAGCCATTCAGTCTCTCTCTCTGTGTCTCTCTCTTTCTCTCTGTCTGTCTGTCTCACTTTCTCCTTCCTCTTCTAAGACCTCCCTATTCCCAGAGACCCAACAATATTGAAATTAGGCCAATTAATAACTTTATAATAGCCTCTAAGTGTTCAAGTAAAAGGAAGAATCAATTGATAAAGCCGACTTCATTATTACCTTATTTTCGGAAACTGCCATGGCCACCCCAATCTTCAACAATCACCCCTCTGGTCAGAGAACCACCATCCACATCCAGGCAAGACCCTCCACCAGCAAAAAAGATTATGACTCACTGAAGGCTCAGATAATGATGGGCATTTTTTAAGCAATAAAGCATTTTTAAAATTAAGGTATGTGATGTGCATTGTTTTTTAGATATAAAACTATTTGTACACTTGATAGACTACAGCACTTTTATATGCACTGGGAAACCAAAAAATTCATGTGACTCACTGTATTGTGATATTCACTTTATTGCAGAAGTCTGGAACTGAACTTACAATATCTCTAAGGTATGCCTGTATATAGTCCTTTTTTAAAATTATTTTTTGATAGGACTTGTGATTTTATTGGTGTAGGAAGCTCTTAGTCTAGTAATTGCAGCACCTGCTTTGCCACTTATGGCCCTAATTCCTGGAGGCACTGAGGAATTAAGTGACTTTCCCAGGGTCACTTAACCATTTTATGTCCAAGGTAAGACTTGAACCTTCCTTCCTCCCTTTGAGGAATGGTTCTCTATCCATTCCCCTAGGCTGCCTTTCCCAACCTTTATTGAGATACTTTGCACCATCCTTGACTGAAGCCCTTCTCTGATGTCTCATCAAAGTGTGGGGGGGCCAGTGAAGTCAAGCTCTAGCAGGTCCTACTGAGATGGAATGATTTTGCCAACGCAGCAGAGAACCATGAGCCTCTCATTTGGGATCCTGGCCAGTTAAGGGGAGAGAAGGCCCTCTCCAGAAAGTTGAATGCCATGAGATGAATTTCTCTTTTGGTATCAGGAACTAATGGAAGCCAGTCAAAGCATGGCAGGGGCTGTTGTCTATCCTGGTAGAAAGAGTGCCAATATCATGAAATCTTGACGCTTGAGAAGTATTACATGAAGCTGCTCTCAGGGTTTTGTTTTGTTTTGTTCCTGTTCTCATTTTATAGATCATATTGAAGTCCATGGGATTTCTTTAGTCTGTTTAGAGGCCAAGTCTCACCCTATAGGCACCTCTGTGACCAGTCCTTAGAAGGAGACTATCTACATAGTGATCAGATGCTTTTGTGGAGCCTCCAGTGGTAAAGTTAGAGCATTCTGCACTCCAGCTTGCATGAATTTCAATCAAACCCCAACCAACAAGTATTTATGGAATACCTACTATGTGCCCAGGTGTTAGGAGCAAGCCCAGAGAAGGCTACACTGGGCTGGGTTGGATAAGGCTTCCAGTGACCAGAATGGAGAAAGTGATGTCTCAGGGTTCTGAATGACACAGAAATGACCCAGCACTACACTCTATTCATTTCAGAGACATTAAGTGCCTACTATATTCCAGGCACTGTACTAGATACTGCAACTACAATGTCAAAAAATGAAAATTTTTGCCTCAAGTTTATCATTCTATTAATTTCCTCCTATTTAGGGGAAATTCTTACCTAGCCATTAGGGGAAGCCCACAAAGTATAGATAGTATCTGGAGGGAGGGTAGCATGGGACCCACCCATGATTCACAACTGAAGCTGGTACTTCCCAGGGAAGAGAAAAAGCACAGGTAGTGATAAAGTGCTGGACTTGGAGTTAAGAAGTTTTGGGTTCAAATCCTACTTACTGACTATGCAACCACAGTCAAGTAATTTAATTTAACTAATTTGTGGGGGGTCTTTTTGGAAGGGGAAGGCAGGGCAGTTGGGGTTAAGTGACTTGCTCCAAGGTCACACAGCTAGTAAGTGTTAAGTGTCTGAGGCTGGATATGAACTCAGGTCCTCCTGACTCCAGGGCCAGTGCTCCATTCACTGAGCTACCTATCTGCTCCTAATTTAATTAATTAAATTAAGTAATTTAACCTCTCAGAGTCTTCTCAGGTTCCTCATCTATAAATGGGAGGTGAGGATAGTACCCACCTTCTAGAGTCCTTGGGAGGATGAAATGAGATAATGTATTTAAAATACTTTGCAAGCAAATGTGAGCTAAAGCCACCTCCTCCATGAGAGATTTCCTGGCCCCCTTCCCCAGATGCTTGTGTCCTGCTCCATATATTACCTTTACATATATTTACTTAGTTGTGCACATGCTTTGTCTTCTGGCAGAATGTAAGCTGTCTGAGGACAGGGACTATTTAATTTTATCCCAGGGCCTGGTCCAGTGCCTGGCACATAGTAGATGCTTCACAAATGTTTGTTGATCGATTTATTAAGAAGTGAATTGTATAGTTAAAGGAAGTGGTAGAAAAAATAGAGGAAAGACAGCAATGGATTTTCATATCTTCCATAGACCAACCTACATTTGTTCCGTTAAGTATCCTTTTTGTCTGCAGAGTTCCAGATACAACCCCAAGAAAGCCTTGATTGCCTAACTTCACCTAGCTGCTGAAAGAATGGGATTTTTAAAAATTAAATTTTATTTTATTCAATTAAACAAACTAACTTATCTCCCTCTCCTCTCCCTCCTACCCCTATGAAAAAGAAAGAAAGAACAAGTCCCAATTACAAACATGTATAATCAAGCAATACAGTCAGTGATCATGTACAAAACTCACATGTGTATATGTTCATGTGCACATACACACAATACACGTGCATGTATATGTAAATATCTATATGTGTACATACCCACCCCAGGAGGTGGGTAGTGATTATGCTGCTGAAAGTTCTTAAATTTTTCAAAGTTGTTTGTCTTTACAAAGTTGCTATTGTAAAAATTATTCTCCTGGTTCTTCCTACTTCACTGGTAGAATACTAACTACTCTCTCCAAGAGAGTGTACTAAGCTTTAAATCCTGCCAAATATAAATTCCTTCCACATTTCCTTTTTGTCAACTTTGCTAGTCTGATTGGTGTGAGGTGAAACATAAGAGTTACTTTAATTTGCATTTTTCTAATTATTAGTGATTTAGAGCATTTAAAAAATAAGATTTTTGATAGATTAGAGTTCTTCCTCTGAAAACTACCAGTTCCTATCCTTTAAGAAATGGCTCTTATTCTTATAAATTTTAACCAGTTCCCTACATATCTTAGAAATTGAACCTTGGGGGAGGCTAGGTGGCGCAGTGAGTAAGAGCGCTGGCCTTGGAGTTGGGATGACCTGGGATCGAATCTGGCCTCAGAAAATGAGCACCCACACATAAATAATGACTAGCTGTGTAACCTTGAGCAAGTTACTTAACCCCAATTGCTTATTTAAAAAAAAAAAAGAAGGAAATTGAACCTTTATCAGAGAAACTTTCTGCAAAGATTTTCCCCCCTATATACTTATTTCTCTTTTAATTTTAGCTGCATTGGTTTTGTTTGTGTGAAAAGCCTACATTTTATGTAATCAGAATTGTCCATTCTAGGGGCGGCTAGGTGGCGCAGTGAGTAGAGCGTTGGCCCTGGAGTCAGAAGGCCCTGAGTTTGGTTCCGGCCTCAGACACTTGACGCACACACAAATAAAAACCTAGCCGTGTGACCTTGGGCAAGTTACTTAACCCCAATTGCCCTCCAAAAAAGCAAAAAAAAAAAAAAAAAGAATTGTCCATTCTACCTTCTGTGGAAGGTTTGTAGGATTTAGAGGTGGAAAGGACTTTAGAGACCATGGAGTCTAAGCACTTCATTTACAGAGGAGGAAACTGAGGCCCAGAAAGTTTAAGCAACTTACTCAGTGTCACATAAGAAATGAGTGGCAGAGCTAAGCTATGAACTCAGATTCTGTAACTCCAAATTCAGTGTTCTTTCTCCAGGACCAGCCAAATAAACTATTAGAGCCAGAAGGGACCTTAGAGATCATTTAGTCCAATCCCCTCAAGAGCAATGACAGAAAGAATTTCAGAGTCAGAATCATGAAACCTGGATTCAAGTCCTGATTTTTCCATTCCACCCCCCCCCCCCGCCATTTTCCATTTTTCCATTGGCATCTAGTCCAATCAATGCAAACCTGAATAGGAGAGTCTCTGTGACATCTTTAATGAGGGGTCACCTGATGCCTTCTGTTATGGCCCATCACTAGTGTAAAATGAGGGGGAGCTAGCTGGCATTGTAGTGCACAGAGTGCTAGGACTGGAGCTGAGAAACCCGAGTTCAAATCTAGTATCAGACTTTAACCCTGTTTGCCTCAGTTTCCTCATCTGTAAAACGATATGGAGAAGGAAATGGCAAATGACTCCAAGTATCCTTACCAAGAAAACCCCAGATGAAGTCACAGAGAATCAGACAGGATAGCAACAACTGAATGACAATAACAAAGAGTTCTCTCTATTCTTATCCCCCTGCTAGATGGTAAATACCTTGAAGGCAAACATTGACTTGTTTCATCTTTATCCTCTGTGCCTAGCAGAATACATTGCACATAGTAGATTGTTAATGAAGACTGAATACACTCAAATGGCAGAAAATGCAGCATAGTAGGAAGAATTCTGGCTTTGGGGTCTGGAGAACAGTTCTATCACTTATGAGCTCTATACTGGATAAATCACAGACTGGTAGAGCTGTGAGGAATGTCAAAGGTCATCTAGTATAATCCCAGCATTTTATAGATGAAGAAACCGAGGCCCAGGGAGATTGTAATTTGTCCATGTCCCACAGCTAGTCTCTGGTAGAACTGGGATTGGAACCCAGGTACCTTATTCCAAATCCAGTCCTCTTTCTGGTGTACCACACTTAGAAATCTTCTAGTCCAATCTCAACTCTCTGGGCCTCAGTTTCCCTGTCTAAAAAGTGGGAGGGCTAGACCAGATGACTCCTAATACTCCTTCATTCTGTCAGCACTGTCATCCACATCCCTCCCCTGCAGGTTCCCAGGACTCCCAGATCCTCTCAGCTTGGCCCTCCTCCCCCAGGTCCAGAAGCATGCAGCCTCCTGCAGCATACTCTTCCCTGTGTTAGGGGCCAGGCAGGGCAAGCCTATATTGAGGGCTATGTGGGTGCCCCTGCCCTGGGCAATGACAGGAATGCAGGGGATCTCAGTGCATGGAGAGATTTTACTGGAAAGCCGAAAGGAAATTGCCTCTTTAATAATTCACTCAGCCGGGTTTGGTGGGAGGCAGGTTGGCGGTGTTGGAGCCGCCAGGCGATCCCACCATCTGTTCCTGGAAATCTGGCCGGCTCCGGGGGACCACAAGGGGCTCCATCTTCTCCTTTCAAAGGGACAGCGGAAACTGAAGTGTGTCTAGACCAGGGTGAGAGGTTAAAATGCAGTAATCCCAGGAACACACTAGACTGATATCCCTAGCAAAAAAGAGACTGAAAGAATCGATATTGCAGCAACCAAGGAAAGCGTCCAAGATCAATCCCTCTGGCCCCACTGACTCACTTCAGAAACACAATGGCTGAGGTTCTGGGCAAACTGCTGAAGAGCTTTTGGAGGTTTCTTAGAGGAACTAAAAACAAACACCTGTTTCTGCTCCTGGGAAACCTGGAAGCATTGGAGGTGGGGTGACTGCAAGACTGGCCTGCAGGGGCAAAATCAGTGGTCATTTCTATACTGTGTGATCTGAAGGGCTCTGAGATAGTTCCCTTACTAAAAAGAAAAGGGGGGAAAAGTCTCTCCAGAGGGCTTGAAATCCCACAATTATAACTTTAGTCCTTCAGATTAAACATTACAGAAATTCAGCATTGGAAGGCACCCAGAGGGCATCTAGTCCAATCAATGCATACCTGAATAGGAGAGTCTCTATGACATCTTTAATGAGGGGTCATCTGATGCCTTCTGTTATGGCCCTTCAGTCACTAGGGACTCATTATCTTACTTGGCAGTCCATTCCATTTTGGGGGCAGCTATAATTGTTAGGAAATTTTTCCATATCTTGAGCCAGAATCTGCCTCCTTCTCTAGACTCCTCTAGTGAAATGCAAATATCCCTAGAGGGGGCTCACACTGAATCAATACATATTAAAGAGTTGGTGATTGGTCAGATGCTTTGTTTTTAACAGGACAGGCTTCTTATCAGCCCCTTCTTCATTATGGCCAACTGCCCACCTGCCATTTTATTGGCACCCTGCTCCAGGACCATTTCCAGAACCAAGCTATTATCCAAGGATGAAGCTGGTTCTTTCTTCTCTCCCCCTGCCCCCAGCTCTTCTTCAGGACATGCATGGCATGCTGACCAGGGTGTCATGCCTTTGTTTCCTCCTGCCTGCTCTGATTCAGGCCTTCTGGAAGCTACATGGGACAAAGTACCAACCACCTGCCGCCATATTGGACCTCAAGGGAGGATATGTACTGTTTCATTTCCTGCCTCCCTCAACTGACTTCTTTCCATCTAGTCACTGATACTCTGCTTAGACTCACTCCTCAATGGTACCATACAACTACCTCTTTATACATTTCCCATGCTCACGATTCTGAATTTCTGGCTTCCGGTGTACACAACCTTTTCCTCACCCCCAATTTGCTTCTCCCTCAGACCTATCTACCTCCCAAGATTCCTCTCCAAATCTGCCTGATCCTTCTACTGTGCCCTTTAGGGTGCCTATTCTTATTGAACAAACTTGCTGCCGTTAACTTCTTCCATCTTCTGGATCTCACTGAGACTTAACTCCTACCACTTTCCTTGCCACTCCTCTTTCCCAGTACTGGTCACTCTTTTCTCTCATATCTCTCAACTCGATGGTCACTCCTTTATCCCCTTTGCCATTCCTAGATTCTCTCTCTACCATCTTCATTAAGCAATCTCTCCTTCTTCTTCAAGGTTTGTACTCGCTAAATTTATCACCTTCTCCAGATCCTAGTGGCTGTTATCTTTTAACCCTCAGGATATCCTCCTTCCTTACTGATTTCAGTCCTTGCATCACAGTCTTTCTCTCCTTTTCATCTCCTGTTCTCACAGTGGGACACTTCAACCTACATGCTCCCTTGGATACCCTACTTCCATAATTCCTTAATCTGCTCCATTCTTATAACCTGCTTCTCTATTCCACATCTTCTACACACAGAGATTATTATACCCTTGATCTTGCCATTATCTATGGATTTCACATTCACAAGTTCTGAAATTTCTTTATCTGATCCTAATATTTTATCATTCCATCTTTCCCTCTTACTTACAACCCCTAACCCTGTGACCTCCATTTCCTAAAGCCCTTGACCATCACCCTCACACTAACAACACTCCCTTTCCTTCCCAATCTCAATCTCTTTCTCACTGAAACTACTCAACTCTACCCTGTCGTCCGTTCTTGAATCCTCCTGCCCCCTATCTTCCCTGTATACATCTTGCATCTACCTAGTTATATGTCTCCTCAAATAGAACGGAAGGTTCTTGAGAGTGGGGAATACTTTTGACTCTCTTTTAATACCCTATACCTAGCATATAGTAAGTGGTTAAAAAATGATTGTTTGACTTGAGGCAGGCAGCATGAAGAATTAGATTGGGGAGTGGAGGCTCAAAAAGGAAGAAGGCAAAGAGAAGGAAGGCAAAAAGACTTCAAAGACAAATTAGTACCTTTCTGATTTGGTCCTGGGTGGCCACTGACTCACTCATGGGTGAGTTCCCCATCTTTCACAGCCGATTGCTTTTTATTTTAATCATACTTCTAGCAAGCTCAGCTAATTAGTTC
Source organism: Gymnobelideus leadbeateri (assembly GCA_011680675.1). Classification (NCBI taxonomy): domain Eukaryota; kingdom Metazoa; phylum Chordata; class Mammalia; order Diprotodontia; family Petauridae; genus Gymnobelideus; species Gymnobelideus leadbeateri. Next base: position 120,390 of record WOXC01011699.1, read on the forward strand.
ACAAGGTAATAACATATTAGAAATGGGAGATGCAAAGATAGTATGGAATTGTTAGAGGCAGATTCTCCAACAATAGTAAGAATTGACTATGGAACTTTCAACAGTGGGAAAGAAGACAAAAATTACAGGTCTCAGATATAAGATCTCAAATCAAAAATCATCTTTGCTCAGAAAACAGTGCTGAGTATTTATTAGCTGAAGGCTACCATGAATAATTGGCTTTTCCTCTCTATCTTGCACTAACAATCTTTCCTTGGCATTCTCTCTGCCAGGAAAAATTAAAGGTTTCTGCCACCAGGCCAACCTCTGAGAGAATTATTCCAAATTGACATTCCCACCTCCATATCAACACCAATTACCCAAAGAAATACAACTCAGCCCATCTAATCCCCATTGACCTTTCCCCCTGATCTCACCTATTTTCCACTGCTTAAATATGGCCACTTCTGTGTGGAATTATATGAGGTACTGCAGTGGGAGCTGTCACCAGTAGCAATGTATAGAGAGAGTTAGAAGTTGGGTTAATTTTATATGGCAAAAAAACGTGAAAAAAAGCTGAATGTGGCAAATTAAAGGAACTCTTTTGTGAAACTTAGACCCTTGTTATCTCAGGATCAAACCCCTACATCCTGAGTTCAGGTCATGTTTCTTTGCTCACTTTCTTGGCCCTTGTTTTTGATCTTGGTGATAAATACTAACAGTAACTCACATTTAATATACCATTTTGCATGTTAATATTTTTACAACAATCTTGTGAGGTCTATATATTGTTGTTCCTGTTTTATAAATGAAGAACCAGAGACTCAGAGTAGCCGAGTGACTTTAACAGGGTCATACAATTAGTCCTTTGTATGTTTCTTCCTTCAACAAATATATGAGTTTGTGCTCTGTACAAGGGCCCTGTGGATACAAATATCTATATGACACAGACCTTGCTCTCAGAAAGATTACTATATAACCAAGGGAGACATACACAAATAACTGTATCATGCAAGGGAGTGTTGGAACCTTTTATTTGGACAAAGATTTGCAATATTTAACATAGACGAATTTAGTCTTCAGTCTGGTTCAACTTTGAGTTCATTTTGGTATTTTGATTTAAAACAAGGATAAAATGAAAATGCTAGCTCATATAAATATGTGGTAGGAAATGGTAGGAGAATTTTACAGGTTCTCTTACTGAGAGATGGAAATTCACTTTTTCAAATTTTTAGTGACCTAATGTATTGAAAAGTATGAATAGCTGGTTACACCATGAAATATTTCTATTTCTGCTGACTAATGGTATTAAATGATAAATGTACTTAATGTTCAATTACATATATTGCTTTATTTTGTTTTGTTGTTTTAGCTATGCTTATATATTAACTAAACTATGTAAGGAAAGAATCTGTTCAGACATGATTTCCATCCCTTTTACCACTATATTATGGCTATATTTTCACAGAAATTCTACTGAATAACTGACCAGTGTTGTCAATCAGCTCATTTGAAAATTTACCAAATAGAAGAGTAGTAGCAAGTAAGTGGAGTGTAAGTTTACATCAGAAAACAGTCTTAATTTCAAAATTGGTCTCCAACACTCACTAGCTGGGTGACCCTGGGCAAATCACTTAACCTTGTTTGTCTCAGTTCCTCATCTGTAAAATGAACTGGAAAAGGAAATGGAAAACCACATTAGTATCATTGCCAAAAAAATCCAAAGTGGGGTCATGGTCATGAAGAGTAGGACACTACTGAAATGACTCAACAAAAAGATGTTATCACACACCTTAGTAACAATGTGTGATAGGACATCCAGTAGTGGTGATGAGTACCCATAAACATTTTAACAGTTTGGGGACCATGTGCTCTAAGTGTGAGGACAACATATATAATTATCATCATAACCCATGGTTTTTTTTTTGTTTGTTTGTTTGTTTATTTTTTTTAAAGCAATTGGGGTTAAGTAACTTGCTCAAGGTTACACGGCTAGTCATTATTTATGTATAGGTGCTCATTTTCTGAGGCTGGATCTGATCCCAGGTCTTCCCTACTCCAGGGCCAGTGCTCTTACTCACTGTACCACCTAGCCACCCCTCTCATGGTTTTTTTTTAACTGTACCATCATCACTTTCTGTCCTGCCAATCCAATAAAAGACAAGAGTGAAACAAAAACCAGCCTTAAAACTGCAATGAGAGCCAATATCAGGTCTATTTCTGCAGAATGGTTGTTATGGTCCTGATGGTTTCAAAATGGCATATAATACACATGCACAGTGATCACGGTTTTCAAACAACCTGACATTTGTGCTATAAGATTGTAACTGTTTGAAACATTGATCACATTATCACACAGTTGATGAGGTACGATTACAGAAAAGCAAATGGGAATGAAGTTGCTGCTCTGGTGCAGCGTACAGAATGAAATTGAGAGTCTACACTTGCATCTGACCATCCACAGAGAATCAGTTTATACTTGAGTGTTAGACCCATGTGGCATTTTGGAAACAATTTGATTACAAGTTGAGAAACTGAATGAAAACGTTATATTTAGAAGCAGTCAGAGTTTGATGTAATCACTAATAATAAATACTAAATTATTGTACAGTTTTGAATCGCTGTAGACGCAAACCTACAATTCTTCCAACATGTACATGCTTGTTGTCACAGAGGGAAAAAAATATATATGTATATGTGTGTGTGTGTGTGTGTATGTAACATAATTGAGCAATTATTTACTATTTTAGGCATTATTAAATAATTTTTAGCACAAACCGTTTGGACTATTGTCTCAAACCTCCAAGGGATTCTTGAACCACTGAATGGGAACCACTGTTGTAGGCTATTCCTCTTAGTTTTGCATCGTATGCAAATTTTTCTTATCTATCACTCTAGGGACCCTGTTTTAAAAAAAGGAATAAGAAAGGAGAGAGAAAAGAGAGGGAAGAGAGAAATAAGGAAGAAAAACAGAAAGGAAAGAAATAAGAGAAGAAGGAAGAAAGCAAGCAGTTGGTCATGTTTATAAAGGGGATTCTTATTCAGGAATGGGTGCTGAAACCTCTTGCAAGTCTGAATTTCTAAATTTGCTGTTCAGTCATTTCAGTCATGTCTGACTCTTCATGACCTCATTTGAGGTTTTCTTGGCAAAGATACTGTAGTTGTTTTCCATTTTCTTCTTCAGCTGATTTTATAGATGAGGAAACTAAGGCAAACTGGGTTAGTGACTTGTCTAGGGTCACATAGCTAGTAAGTGTTTGAGGCTGGATTTGAACTCAGGAACATGAATCTTCTTGACTCCAGGCCCAGCACTCTATCCACTGTACCACCTAGCTAAATAGGCTTCAGTTAGTAGGTAGCATCTGGCTTTGAAGAAAGGGAGAAACTTTAGCAGGTGGGCGGGGGTGTATGTATATGGTGTGATATTTTAGACCATGTGATCCAAGTCCATAATTAAGAAGAGCCAGAACTGGAGATAGAGAGCAATTCAGCTTATCTAGATGCAAAATACATTAGGGGAATATTGTGATATAAGGCTAGAAATGTCCGTTAGAGTCAGATTGTGGAAGGTTTTGAACTCCAAGAGCAGGAATTTATATTACATTTGATAGGCAATGGGGAGCCATGAAAGGTTTTTGGGTGGTCAGCTGATGTGATTAGATGTTCTTACTTGAAGGTTAATTCTATTTCTTCCTTCCTCGCAAACCCTTCTTCCTTTCTTTTTTCTTTCCTCCCAAGCTCCCCTTCTTCTCTCCCTCCCTCCTTCCCTTCCTCCCTTCCTTCTTTCCTTCCTTCCTTTCTTCCTTCCTTCCTTCCTTTCTCCCTCCCTCCCTTTCTTCCTTCCTTCCTTCCTTCCTTCCTTCCTTCCTTCCTTCCTTCCTTCCTTCCTTCCTTCCTTCCTTCCTTCCTTCCTCCCTCCCTCCCTCCCTCCCTTCCTTCCTTCCTTCCTTCCTTCCTTCCTTCCTTCCTTCCTACCTTTTTTCCTTCGTTTCTGTTTCTTCATGAGTCCTTTGAGGCAGCTTCAGAGGCAGTTAGGTGAAGAAGGCACAGTGCAGAGAATGCTGGGCCTGGAGTCAGAAAGACCTGAGTTCAAATCTAATCTGAGACACCTTACTAGCTGTAGGATCCTGGACAAATCACTTAACTTTCGTTTGCCTCAGTTTCCTTGAATGTAAAATGGGGATAATCACAACACCTCCCTATCAGGTATTTTGTGAAGATCAAATGAAATAATATTTGCAAAGTGCTTAGCACAATACCTGGCATATAGTAAATACTGTATAAATGCAAATTCCCCTCCCTGTATGGAGTCATGGTTAATCATTGCTTTGGTCAGAGTTCTTAAGTCAGTCAAAGTTATTTGTCTTTAAAATATTACTGTTAAATTGTGGTATGTGAATGTAATGGAATACCGTTGTGCTATAAGAAATGATGAGCAGCCTTCTAGGTGGCACAGTGAATAGGGCACCGGCCCTGGAGTCAGGAGGAACTGAATTCAAATCTGATCTCAGACACTTAACACAAAAATAAAAACCAGCTGTGTGACCTTGAGCAAGTCAACCCCAATTGCCCTGCATTCCCCCCTCCAAAAAAAAAAAAAAAGAAAAGAAAAGAAATGATGAGCAGGCAGATTTCAGAAAAACCTGGAAAGACTTACATGAATTGATGCTGAGTGAAGTAAGCAGAACCAGGAGAACATTACACACAGTAACAACACTATTCAATGATCAACAATGATAGACTTAGCTCTTTTCAGCAATACAGTAATCTAAGACAATTCCAAAAGACTCATGATGGAAAATGCTATCCAGAGAAAGAACTTTGGAGTCTGAATGGAGATTGAAACACACTATTTTCATTTCCCCCCCCTTTCTCATAGTCTTTCCCTTTTGTTCTGATTCTTCTTTCACAACAGGACTAATGTGGAAATATGTTTAATATGTTTGTACATGTATAACCTATATCAGATTGCTTGACATCTTGGGGAAGGAGGGGAAAAAAATTTGGGTCTCAAAATCTTATAAAAGTGAATGTTGGGGAAAAAAAAACCAAAAAGAAAAAGAAAAAAAGGAAAGTATTGCTCTTATAGAAATTGTTTTCCTAGTCTAGGTCATTTTACCCTGCATCAATTAATATAAACTTTTCATGAAATTGTCTTCATTTTTTTACAGCATAATAATATTAATTTATATTCCTATATGATAATTTGTTCAGTTATTCCACAATTGATGGGGATCTCTTCAGCTTCTAGCTCTTTTCTACCACAAAAGAGTCTTCTATAAATATATTTATACATATGTGTCCTTTTCCTCTTTCTTAGATCTCTTTGGGGTATAAGCCTAAAACTGGTATTGCTGAGACAAAGAGTATGTATGCACAGTTTAGTAACTCAGCATAGTTTCAAATTCCAGAAGGTCTAGTCCAGTTCACAGTTCTATCAATGGTACATTAATGTACTGGTTTTCTGATAGCCTCCTCAATATTTGTTATTCTCAATTCTTGTCAACTGTGCTAACCTGATGGATGTGTGGGGAAATCTCAGAGTTGCTTTGATTGATATTTCTCTAATTATTAGTAATTTGGAGCATTTTAAAATATGGCTATCGATATACTGGATTTCTTCTGAACACTTCCTGTTCATATCCTTTGATTATTTATTAATTGGGGAATGATTCTTATAAATTTCAGTCAGTTTCCTATGTAGGTTGGAAATGAGACCTTTATCAAGATAACTTATGTAAAGAGGCTACCCTCCCCCACCATTTACCTATATCCTTTTAAATTTTAGCTGCATTAGTTTTGTCTCTGCAAGTACCTTAAATTTTATATAATGAAAATCACTTATTTTATCTTTTGTGATCCTTTGTTTGGTCCTCTGTCATTAAGATTTCTCCCCATTTATCAACTTCCTTTTAAATTTTAGCTGCATTGGTTTTGTTTGTTGTTAAAATTTTATGGTTGAAATTATGTGTTTTATCTTCTGTGATCCTTTGCTTGTCCGTCCAAATATCTGGGGAGGTGGGTGGAATTTCTTCCTTTCTCCTCTATTTTTTTTAAAAATGGGGTCAATCTTTATGTCTAAGTCATCTACTAATTTGAAGTTTATTTTGGTATATCATGTAAGATGTTGGTCTATAACTTATTTCTGGCACATTTTTTTTCAGTTTTCTTAGAAGTTTGGTTGAATTGTGAATTCTTACCCCACAAGCTGAGATCTTTGGGTTTATCACCTTTTATTGTTCTATCACATTCATTTTCAAAGTACCTTTGCCTTCCTCCCTACTCAGTAAGTCTTCATTTGCAACAAAGGTTTTTTTTTTTTAAATGAATAAAAAACCAAATGATGTTATCAGCTGCATCTTAGGGCACATGCAATATTCCACATACGTAGTTCCCTACTCTTCAACAAAAGGGGAGGGTGTTAATTTTCTTATCTCTTTTTGATATGGACCTTGATTATTATGATTATACATAACTCAGTTTCACTCCCCACCCATTTATGTTGTTGCAAACATTTTATATATATAATGTGTGTGTCTCTCTTTATATGTATATACAATTTTCCTGGCTCTGCTTATGCTGTATACATCAATATGCATCAATTTTTATATTATTGTCTTTGCAAAGAATGAGTTTTGTCCTGGCAATGGAAAAAAAAAAGGCTAACGGAGAACTGACAACTAAGATAAATAGGGAGATAGTGAGAGTGCACCTAGCTGCCTTTGATAAATTAAAGTCCCTTGAGCCAAATGACTTAAATCCTTGGGTCCTTAAAGAACTGGCAGCTGTGATTGCTGAACTGGTGTCTTGATTTGAAAGATTATGGAAAGTAATAGAGGTGCTGAAGGATTGGAGAAGGGCAAATGTGCTGATTTATTTTTTAAAAAGAAAGGGGGGAAAAAGGAAAGAACAACCTGCAAACTCTAGACCAGTAAGCCTGATTTCATTTGTTGGGGAATAGTCTAGAATGGATTTTTAAAAATGGTTAGTGGACATCTAGCAAAAGAAAGCAATGAGTACAGAGAACCAACATGGCTTCATCTAGGACTGGTCTTGTTAGATTAATTTTACTTCTATTTGGTCAGTTTTTATCTAGATTTTAACAAAGCATCTGATAAAGTATCTCATTCTGTTCCTGTGGAAAGGGAAGACAGATATGGGTAAGATAGTAATTCTATTAGATACATTCAGAACTGGTTGAATGGCAGCACTCAAAGAGTCATTTGTTAATGGTTCAATGTCAACTTGGCCTGGAGTCTGTAGTGAAGTGCCTGGGGGTCTGTGCTTGGCCCTGTGCTGTTTTACATTTTTATCAATGACTTGGATAAAGATTGGATGGCAAGCTCTTTACATAAGCAAATGACACAAAGTCGAGAGGAATAACTGGAATAATGAATGTCAGAATTGTTATCCAAAAAAGATTTTGAAAGACCAGAGCATTGGATTGAATCTAATAACATAAAATCCAGTAATTTTATATGTAAAGTCTTATGATTAGGTTAAAAAGAATCAGCTTTACAAATGCGAGATAGCATGGGCATGATGAGACAGCAATTGCTCTGAAAGAAAGATCTTGGAGTTTTAGTGGATTACAAATTTGACAAAAATCAGCAGTGTGAAGTGGCAGCCAAAAAAGTTATTTTGATTTTGGGCTACATTGAGAGGCATAGTTCCCAGGAATAAGGAGGTGGATAGTCCCTTTGTTCTCTACTCTGGTCAGACTATCGTGTTCAGTTCTGGGCACCATAGTTGGAGAAAGACATTTATTAATTGGAAAGTGTCTAGAGGAGAGCAGCTTTGCTGTTGTTGTTCAGTCATTGTCTGGCTCCTTGTGACTCCATTTGGGGTTTTCTTGGCAAAGATCCTAGAGTAGCTTGCTATTTCCTTCTCCAGTTCATTTTACAGGTAAGGAAACTGAGGCCAACAGGGTTGAGTGACTTGCCCAGGATCACCCAGTTAGTAAATGGCTGAGGTCAGATTTGAACTCAGGTCTTCCAAAATCCAGGCCTGGCCTTATCCACTGAGCCACCAAGGATGTTGATAAGCCTTGAGATAAGGCTTGAGACTATATGAGGCTAGGTTGAAGGAACTGGGGATGGTTAGTTTGGAGAGGAGAAGGACTGTCACAAGGAAGGATTAGGCTTGTTCTATTTGTGCACAGAGGGTGGATCTAGGAGAACTGGGTAGAAGCTGCAAAAAAACAAACGTAGGCTAGGTGATAGGAAAAACTTCCTACTCATCAGAGCAGTCCAAAAGTAGGATGGGCTTCTTTGAGAAGAGTGGAATCCCTTTCATGGGAGGCTTTACAGGAAGACCTAGATGATGCTTCTTGGGTATGCTTTGATGATGATTCATTTCCTGTTTGGATTGGACTTGATGGTTGTTGAGGTCCCTTCCAGCTCTAGAGTTCCGCCATTCTGTGACTCAGTTCATGAAAATCCTTCCATGCTTCTCTGAATTCTTCATATTCATTGTCCCTTATGGGGTATTAACATTCGTGTACCACAATATGTTTCACCAATCTCCAATAGATGACCATCTACTTTTTTTCTTTTTCTTTGTTATAATGATGAATGTTTCATGGGCTATTCTTTCTGTAGTTGTGGGATATCTGGGTCAAAGGGTATGAACATTTTAAATCCTTTTTTTTTTAACATCACCTGATCTCTTTTAAAATATGTAACCCAAAGCACATTTTCATGATTCCTTTAGTTGTTATCATCGTTGTTGTTGGTCTTTTTTTTCAAAGAGGACCAAAGATATTGAGGGTCATTTCTTGAGTTTTGTGTGAATGGGTTTAAGTGAGGCAGAGTTGCACAAAGTCATAATACTCGCTCTGTCTTCACTGAAGTCTAGTGGCAAGACAAAATTCAGGACAATTGGCAATGGTTAGATGCAATGGGTGTTGGCATCTTTGATGTCTGACTGGTTCTAAGAGTTCTACGGTGCCTGCTTCAGTTGCCTTCATGGCTCTTGGGACAAATTGTTCTTATCCATCCATTCCTCAGGAACTCCCCAAGTTTGGGGTAGACACCCCCTTAACTACTTGTGGGTTTGAGACCTTTCAGTTATCTTCAGCCTGCTTTACACCATCTGTTAAGAAGGTTTACTGTGGTGTGGCGGCTGTGCATGTTACAGCTTCTTGGTATTTGAAAACCATTCTGAGGTCTCTAAATTCTATCTGGATGGTGGAGATGGGGGTGTATGTACATCTCACAGGATTTCAGATGAAGCGAATGGGGAAAAACAGACTGGGCAAAGCTTCTTGGGTGGCATAGAGATGATGAAGACCTAATAAAGTTTTCCTTTTCCTGTTATAATTCCCTGGAGATTTTACTGTACAATCATAGAATATTAAGGCTGGCGGGGGGTAGGGAGGAGTGGTTTGTGGTACTTTAGAGACTCAGAGAGAGAAGGTGATTTATTCAAAGCCATACAACAAGTTAGTGGTAGAGCCGAGAGCCTAGTTCAGTGATCTTTCCACTACCTTTTGGATCACTGGTTTTCCCCGCAAATGGGCTGCAGACATACTGATATTTTGTCTTAAAGTAGGAAGAGAAGAGCAGCTTGGGTGTTGTGGACAGATGGCCAAATGCCGTCTGTGTCCCTTTTTGTGACATTGCCCCAAACCTGACATCCTATAGGTGATGGGAGTGGGTTGGGAGGCCTGAGCCTTTTTGAATGGGTAGTGACAAGTTGTACCAGTGTATTGATACAGTTATTATTTTGACAGCTGTATACAGAACAAAAGGGAAAGCTGAGAAGGAGACAAGCTAGGAGGTTGCAGCGGTGGGCTAGGATGGTGTCTAGGAGAATGGGAAGGAGTGGTTGGATGAGGGACATAGTGAAGACTTAGGATGAATAGGATTTGACAAGTAATTTGGATGAGGAGGGGATGAGGGAGAGGGAAGAGTCAAGTAGAACACAGAATCACAGATGCCTCAGGGGCCATCCTGGCACTTCTCTCTCCTCATTTGTACAGATAAGGAAACTGAGGCTCAAGGAGGTGTAACGTTCAGAGTCAGCATCAGGGCAGAAATTCCAATCCCTTCTCTCTAAACTCAGTACCATGCTGCTAGATCTATGGGTCTGAAGTTATTTGATAGAAATGATCACTGAATACATGGGGGTGGGGGATCTTTCTATCTAAGAGAGAATCTAAGACAGAAAAGAGCTTGGAGGAAAGAGTCTTGGGAAACATCCACATTTAGAGGATGGGAGGAGAAAGAGGAGCCAGTGAAGGAAATCCTGAGGGAGTGGTGAGCCTAGGAGGGGGAGCCAGGAAGTGGGACTTTTCCTTGTCATTCTCCTGCTGAAAGGTCTCTGAAGGCTAGTGCTTCCCCATGGAACCTAAACTCTCCAGTACTCGCCTCTGAACTCTGTCTCCACCTTATCTTGTTTTGTTCAGATGCACCTATGATTCATTAGGGTAAGGAACTCCCTGGATGGAAGCTGTCTTGATGCCTGAGACAACTTATCTAAGAGAGCTAACCCAGAGATTAAATGACTCATCCATGATCACAGAGCTAGTACATGTCATAGGCAGGACCTGAACCTGGGTTGGCTCTTTAGGATTGGCTTTTTATCCACTTTGCTGTCCTATCGTTTGTCTGTTCCGTGTTATTGCCCGTCACTCTCCTACGTAAACATCTACAGAAGTCCTGCTGATTTCTTCACTTTCCTCCATATACAGTAAGCTCATTCCCCTCTCCATGTCTTTGTTTACCTCCCCCTGACCTTTTAAAATCCTGTTCATATTTCTGAGAGCATTTTCTTTAACAAAGCATTCTCCAGCCTTATTTGCTGGGGTTTGCCAAGAACTGAGTCCCACTTCCTCCAAGAAGCCCTCTTGGGTTGTTCCAGCCTTTAGTGATCTCTGCTCTCTCTGATCTCTTGAGAGTCTTTTCCATAGCCTGTATTGCTTGCTATTACTCCATGTGTGCTAGAGTATGTCTCTTCTCTCTTTTTTTTGAATAATATTTTATTTTTCCCCAGTTATATATAAAAATAATTTTTAACATTTATTTTTTAAAATTTTGATTTCCAAATTCTCTCCCTTCCTTCCCATCCCCTCCCTGAGATGGTAAGCAATTTGATAGAGGTTCTACATGTTAGGCTAAGTCTCCTCAAGAAGGCAGTAAGCCACAATACAGTTGGAATTGCGTCTTCTCCTTTTCCCCTCATAGTAATAAGAGCATTTTATTTGGAATCAAGAGGAAACTGGGACTTGAATGGCAGCTGTATGATCTTTTGTTTTGTTTTGTTTTTTTGGAGGGGGAAAATCTAGGGAAATGGGTTTAAGTGACTTGCCCAAGGTCACACAGCTAGTAAGTGTTAAGTGCCTGAGGCCAAATTTGAACTCAGGTCCTCCTGACTCCAGGGCTGGTGTGCTATTCACTGTACCACATAGCTACCCCTTAGAATTAGTCGTATGATCTTATAGAATGTGTGAGCTGGGTCACAGTTTGTGTCCCAGAAGTAAGAAGTAAGAACAGGCCTGTGAGGTTGCAGAAAGTGCAATCTACCATCAGCTGGTCTGGTTCAAGGCTGGGAAGGGGCAGTGTAGGTTGGCAGGAGGAGCCCTGGATTTGGAATCAAAGGGCTTTGCCCTTGTAACCAAGACTTCATTTTTCTCATCTGTAAAATTAAGGGGTTTGGATAGATGGCTTCTGAGGTCCCATCAGCTCTAGATTAATGATGCTATGTCCTCGAACAAGTCACAAACCTTTTCTGAGCCTCTGTTTCCTCATCCACAGAGGGATAATACCCATTGTACCTGTGTCATGGGGTTGTTTTGAGATGAAATGAGACCATGTATGCTAAGTTCTTTGCAAATCCTAACATGTCAGTTATGATTCCTGTTATCAGAGGAGACCTTTGAAGGCTAAACATTGTTGCTCCACAGACATCTATCTGTGTACAAAAGAAAGCTTGGAAAAGGAAATGAAATTCTTCAAATAAAGGTGCTTAGGCTTTTCATTTGATCATTCAATAAGATTTAGAGCCAGGAGGAACTTGAGAAATCATGTAGTCTAACCCCCACCCCCACCCCCACAATACATAAGAAGAAACTCAAGCTTCAGTGAAGGGAAGTGATTTTCCCAAGGTCTCAAGTGGCTGAGCTGAGGTTTGGAGCTAAGTCCTTCTTTGACAGCTTGGAGTCAAGAAGACCTCAGACACTAGCTGTGTGACCCTGTGTAAGTCACTTCACCCCATTTGCCTCAGTTTCCCCATCCCTCAAATGAACTGGAGAAGGAAATGGCAAAATACTCCAGGATCTTTGCCAAGAAAACCTCAAATGGGGTCATGAAGAATCAGACATGACTGCAAAAAATGACTAAAAAACTTCCTCTAATTCCCAATCCAGTGCCCTTTTTCTCATACCACCCTGTCTTTTCAAAGCTTTGACCGGGGAAGGCTGGTGATACAGATAACATTTTACAGCCCCCCCACCCACCCACCCAGGCCTGGTCCTATATCTGGGAAATCCAGGAAGCTGTGCCCCATCTCCAGGTTACCTCAAGGCCCACTGTCTACACTGCCCTGCAGTTCACTCCCTGGCTATTATCAATCATTGTCTCCACATCCAGAGATAAATACTTTCCTCTTCAGGAGAGCTTGCTCCTCTTTCAGGCTTTCCTTTGGTCTGAGCACCAGAGAGACAGATGTAGGTCTATAGGGTGCCAGGCTTCAACCACTATAAAAGTGAAACATTTTCACTGGACCTGTGGTTGCTGGATGTGAGCCTCATTCAGAGGGGACTAGTTAAGGGCGATGGAAAGGATCCTGGACTAGGAGAGAGAAGGCATGGGTCCTCCTCCTGATTCTGTCATTAAACAAGCTTTGTGACGGTTGGCAGAACTAGCAGAAGGAGGAGGGAGTCATGTCATCCTAGGCCCAGATCATCCCACATCTGAGTACCACATTTTAGGAAGGATATTGATTAATTGGAGTATATCCAGGATGTCAGGATGACTATATTGTAAGAGGCTTGGTTGAAGGAAGTTGGGACATTTAGTCTGGAAAAAAAGAAGACTTGAGGCAGGGACTGGAGAGGAGAAGGGGCATGAAAACTGTTTTCACATATTTGAAGGGTTGTCACATGGAACAGAAATTATAGGATCATCAGATCAGAGGATTGAGAGTTGGGAGAGATTGCTGAGGTCATCTAGGCCAATGCTTCTTTTTTTTTTTTAGGAGGTGGTAAGGCAAGACAATTGGGGTTAAGACTTGCCCAAGGTCACACAGCTAGCAAGTGTGTCAAGTGTCTGAGGCAAAATTCGAACTCAGATCCTCCTGACTCCAGGCCCTGTGTTCTATTCATTGTGCCACCTAGCTGCTCCCAAGGGCAGTGCTTCTTAAACTGTGGGTTGTGATGTCCTATGGGGTCATGAAAAATTTGGCAGCAGTAGGTGGTTTCTGAAAGTGCAACGACCAAAAATTAATTAAAAATCAAATGTGCAACGAATCCGAGGCATTTCCAGCAGCCCTTGCCCAGGGGGCATTATGCAACTTCACTGCAGCCTTGGTTCAGAACACACAATCAGAACTGCGCACACCCCCCAGGCCACGCAATGCCTAGACACACTGCTGAAGCTTGGAAAGGGGTTGAGTGGAAAAAGTTTAAGAAGCCCTGATCTAGTCCAACCATATAATTCTGCCAATAAATTGTAAGCTCCTTGAGGGCAGGGACTGTCTTTTGCCTCCTTTTGTATTCCTAGTGCTTAGTAAGTACTAAAAAAATATTTATTGATTGATTTATTTTACTGATGACTTTACTGAGACTTCTCCAGTTCAGGGGGTAGCCTAAGGTCATAAAAGTAGTGAGTGCCTTGTTTTGCTTTGTAGAACTAGGAACAACAGGCTTTATGGGAAAGCAGGTTTGGGTTCCACTAAAGGGGAAAAAAGACAACTTCCTTTCAATTATCCAAAAATACAGTGAACCAGCTTGGTGGGTAGTGAATTTCTCCTTACAGAAGGTATTTTAATGAAGGCTGGGTAATCATTTGCTGGGTCTGGGATACAGCTTAGAGAGACACTGATTGTAAATTCTTTGAGGGCAATGACTTTTGTTTTCAATCATTATATCCATAACACTTATAACATGCCTAATACACAGTAAGCACTTGATAAATATTTGTTGATCGATTGAACTGGATGGTCTCAGAGGCTGGGGATACCTGTTGGTGAGAACATAAAATGTGTTTTGGGGAGTAAAACAGATGTCTGCAAAAGTTGCATTGGAGCCAGATTGGGGAGGATTTTGAATACCAAACATAGGAATTTGTATTTGAATCCTAGTGGAAATAGGGAGCCATTGAAATGTTTGGAGCAGGGGAGTGACAATGTCAGAATAGTGTTTTGGGAGTAAATATCAATCCATCAATTACTCTATGAATCAAACAAACATTTATTAATAGTTTACTATGTGCCAGACATTGAGCTAAGCATTGGGGGTACAAAGACAAAGCAAAAATAATACCTGCCCTCAAGAAGCATGCATTCAAATGGGGGAGACCACATGTATGTAAATAGATGTATAAAACTCAGGTATATGCAGACAGAATAGATGGAGAGCATTGGCAGCTGGGCTGGGCTGGGGGTGGGGAGATGGAGAGAATCAGGAAAAGCCTCTGTTAGTACAATTTTTGCTATGATGTCTATCACAGAACTAAAATACTCAAGTATTTTAATATAATGGGGGGTGGTAATTTGGGGATCTTCTTTGAGTTGTTGGACTACGGCATCTCCCATGGTTCTGGACGTGTGGTCTTCTGGAGATGGACATGTTCTATAGCTCAGGGGCTTGCATTAACTACAGGAGTTTATAAAAAATGGCTAGCCAAGCAGGCATAAGCAAACTAGGAAGAGACTCAGCACCCCCTCTTGTTATTACCTGACTCAGGACTCTGTCTACTCTCCCTGGTGCTTCCAGCAAAGGGGGCAGGGAGGGAAATCCCTTTCTTTCTTAGCCCTTAGTCTGAGGGGAGGACGGCACCACTTGGGCTCTTGGCTATGAGAATATGTGCTTGTCTAGGACTTCCCGTCCCTGACTCCTTCTTTTGTCGTGTGCTTCCTCAGTCCAGGTTCATGAATGATGTCCCAAGCTGTGAACCTTTCCAGCTCTCAGGATAAGCTCACGATTTTTTTTTTAAAGCAATTGGGATTAAGTAACTTGCTCAAGGTTACACGACTAGTCATTATTTATGTGTGGGTGCTCATTTTCTGAGGCTGGATCTGATCTCGGGTCATCCCAACTCTGAGGCCGGCGCTCTTACTCACTGCGCCACCTAGCCGCCCTTTTAGGGCAATTGGGGTTAAGTGACTTGCCCAAGGTTACACAGCTAGGTTTTTGTTTGTGTGGATTAAGTGTCGGAGGTCGGATCCGAACTCAGGTCCTTCTGACTCCAGGGCCGGCTCTCTATTCACTGCGCCACCTAGCTGCCCCTAAGCTCATGATTTTGAGAGGTCCGGAGTTCCTAACTGATGCTGGATGCCTAGTGGGCAGCAACTCTGATCTTCATTTTTAGAGGAGAAGAGGGCCACTGACAGGATCATCTGGTACTTGAGGAGACCATGCACTGGCTGGCCAGAATGTCTGGCCTGGGTGAGTTGCTCAGACTTAGTGGAGAGCCAAGATGAACATGATATATCTGTGTAGCAGTCTCACAAAGTTGTCTTTATCTCCTAGTAGACTATTGTAGGTGTGATGGTTTTTTATTTTATGTTTTAAGTATTTATTAATATTCCCTTAGGAGTCTTTTGAGTTTCAAGCATTTCTTTTGTGGTAGAAAAATTATTTAGTTGTCCTATACTTGGTTTTGACTTTGACTTCCTTGTCTAGAAGGGTTCTTTTAATTCCTCATAGGGAGGCCATAACTTAAGGGGTTCTTTTGGTTGTTTTGTTTTGCTTTTTCGAGGGGGGAAGGCAGTGCAATTGGGGTTAAGTGACTTGCCCAAGGTCACAGGGCTAGTAAGTGTTAAGTGTCTGAGGTAAAATTTGAACTCAGGTTCTCCTGACTCCAGGGCCACTGCTCTATTCACTGCGCCACCTAGCCACCCCTATACCTAAGTTTTATTGTAGAGATTTTTCCTACAGCTCTGAGGTAAGGACATAAGGAACTGTAAGATCAGGCCACCTTCAGGATGGATCTGTGTCCACTTGATCCCAGAGCCAAGAATCCATAGTGGGAGGGAAGCCCCTGGGCTTTGGATAGCATTAAGAAGGTCAATCTGAAGTTTTTTATGGCACACATGCCATGTTACTTTATTTTTTTAATTTAATTTTTTTGCTTTTTGAAGGGCAATTGGGATTAAGTGACTTTCCCAAGGTCACACGGCTAGTTTTTGTGTTAAGTGTCTGAGGCTGGATTTGAACTCAGCACCTCCTGACTTCAGGGCTGGTACTCTATTCACTGTGCCAACTAGCTGCCCCACCATGTTACTCTATAAACAGGTATCCATTGTTACCAAGATTCCTTCATCTTCTCTACCAGAACCAAACTGTCCTTCTGTGAATGCATTCTCCATACACACTGTTGCAAGAGTCTTATGAATGCTTTTGACCTTGGCATTATTGTATCATGATAGATTGTCTCCAACATGCAAAGAATTTTTCAGTGCACAGACATTTCTCCTTAAAATGTACATCTTGGGGGCGGCTAGGTGGCGCAGTGAATAGAGCGCCGGCCCTGGAATCAGAAGGACCTGAGTTCGGAGCCGGCCTCAGACACTTAATCCACACAAACAAAAACCTAGCCGTGTAACCTTGGGCAAGTTACTTAACCCCAATTGCCCTAAGGGGGCGGCTAGGTGGCGCAGTGAGTAAGAGCGCCGGCCTCGGAGTTTGGATGACCCGAGATCAGATCCGGCCTCAGAAAATGAGCACCCACGCATAAATCAAATGACTAGCCGTGTAACCTTGAGCAAGTTACTTAACCCCAATTGCTTTAAAAAAAAAATGTACATCTTGAATGCATATTATTAAAATAGACACTGATTAATTTGGGGAAAACTTTTAAGCTCAAAGTCAAGCTCTGAGCTAATTTCAACTTCTATGTAGCATCTTTACATGGGGAATTGAGTTCTAGTGAAATGCCAGCAGTCTCTTAAACAGCACATCTACACAGCAAACAATATATGCAGAAAAGAAATAAATTCAATTATACCTTCCCAAAGGTCCTATATAGTTTGGGGCTTGTTGCCTACAAACATAAAAAAGTCCAAGGCAGCTGTGATGACCATGGTATTAAAACCTACATTCCCTCAGAAGAGGGGAAGTCTAGAAGAAGAGAAAGCTAAAGATCCTGTGTACCCCTAAAATATTAGGAGCCTTAAAAAAGGAAATGTTATAGTTTCTGGTCTTTTCATTTTTTTCTCATGAGGTAGAGACTGAGTTTTGTGAAGTCACCTTGGGAGGATGTGGAAAAGGAAAGAATGAGAGGGAGAAGAGTCAGGAATCTCTTTAACCATTTCTCTTAAGGAGAAGAGGCTGGACGATTCCCCCCCACCCCTTCCATTCCCCACCTCCTTCCTAGAGTGAAAATGATTTCCTTTTCACCTCCTATGTGTGACCTAATGAGGTCTAACCTTTCTCCACACAGAATTCTTTTTCTGGGGGGTGGGTGGGGGTGGTAGGTAGGGAAGAAGGCACATGGAAAGATAGATTGATGGTAAAAGTAATGGGTTTGGAGTCAAGACCTGGGCTCAGATCTGGGCTTTTCCACTTTTCCACTACCTGCACAATCTGTTTCACTTTTTGTGGCCTCAGCTACCTCATCGCTAAACTGAGAGCAATGGACCCTCTTAGAGAATGACTAAGGACCCTTCCCGCACTATCCTATGGCTTATATTTTGTGCATCTTTCTGTTAAATCCTATGTGCTTAATAACCAGGCCTATGGTCAGCCAGGTGGAGTGTGGTGCCCTTGATTAATCAGTCAGTCAACAAACATCTTAAATGGCTGTGATATACTAGGCCCTGTTCTAGGTGCTTGGGGGCATGAAGTAAGAATGGAACAGTCCCTACCCTTAAGGAGTTTATATTTTATTGGGAGAGGGGTAATGAGATGATGAAGAAGGAATTGAAGGTGGGAAGAACAGGATGAAGGAAGAAGGAGGAATCATTTTTTTTTAATTTGTAGGTTGGGTTTTTTGTTTTGTTTTGTTTTGTTTTTGGCTTTTTGGAGGGGAATGCAGGGCAAATGGGGTTAAGTGACTTGCCCAAGGTCACACAGCTAATAAGTGTTAAGTGTCTGAAGCTGGATTTGAACTCAGGTCCTCCTGACTCTAGGGCTGGTATTCACCATTGCACCTAGCCACCCCGTTTGTAGTTTTTAAGAAATAAGGACTTTTGGTAGGAAGAGTTTTTAAGACTGATTAAAAAGTCACTATGGAAGAGTACAATGAAAAACATTTCTGCTTCCAGATGGCCATCAAGGAGGAAAACATCTGGTAAACTGATTTACATTAAGTGGGATGGGGGAGGAGGAAAATAATGGAAGGAGGCTTTTCCGATGGAGAAAATGCTTTCACTCAAATGAATCAAGTTGTAATGGTGGTATCTCAGGCACTGTGACAGTTATTCTTCATTGGGTGGGAGTTCCCCAGGGTGTCTCAGATCACTTCACACAGGTTCCCTGCCTATGCCAGCCACTCCTAATGCTGCTTTTTGCCTGGCATGGAGACTTCTTCCCGGCATAGTATGAATGATCATCATAATTCACCAAGGCTCCAGCCTGGCCTTTCCAAATTGCCTTTCCAGTGGCGCCTCATTGTTCCTGGGCTAGAGCTGCTTCTGGAGGGGTGAGCCACCCCTGAAGTCTGATGGAAGCTGGCTATTTCAAGTCCCAGAGGGCAACCAGAGATGGCTGAATTTATCCTGAGTAAACAGCAGACTGATCTCTTTGCAGTACAGTGCATGCCCTGGTCCTCCTTCCTTCTTCACAATGATTAGAACATAAAGGACTTAATTGTATGGATAGTGCAATAGACCAGGTGGTATATACTGGACACAGTATTAGACTAGAGTTAAAATCCTGCCCCAGATATCAACTAGCTGTGTGACCCTGAGCAACTCAGTATCTCTCAGCCTCAGTTATCACACTTTAAAATGGGGATAATTATAGCACCTGCCTCCAAGGGTGGTTGTGAAGATCTGAGATAATATGTAAAGCCCTTTGAAAAACTTAAAGTGGCAGGTAAATGCTGGCTATTATTATTGTTATTTCAACCTCAACCTTGCTATTTATTAGCTATGCAAATTTGAGCACCTAACACTGTAAATATGAACCTGTTTCTTCTTTTGTATAAGGCAGATAATATCTGCTTTGTCTACCTGTAAAATTATGGATAAATGTAAGCAACTTAGAATTTTCCTTTTGCCTTTCTGATCTAGATTTGTGATGTTACTGGTGTAGGAGGGCCCTGCCATGAGGAATCTTTCCCTTGTACAATGTGGGGATAGTTCTCCCTAGACAGGATAACCACACCTCAGCCATTTAACTGAAATAAAATGAAGAGATTCTAGGCCCTTCTTCTTAGCCTCTTCTTCCACTCCCTCCCCCCAAGAGGACTTCACAGAGCTTGGAGGCACAGCTTCTGGGGGAAGGATGAAAACTCTTCAGCAATTTATAGTCTTAGAGAATTGCCCAGAGCACTGAGAGTTTAAGTGACTGGCCCAGAGTCACACAGCCAACACAGGCCAGATGGGAGACTTGACCCCAAGTCTCTTTGACTCCCCCTGTGGCTCACTATGCTATGTTTCCTCAATATCAACAATTCTGATTCTTATATGTTGGATATATTATCCTTCTAGTAAGACTGAGCCTTCTTAGGGGTGATACTATATTGTGTGATACCCACTGGGATTCTTACCTTGGGCTCCACATACCCTCAACAGATTAATTCATGGCACGGTTTCAGGGGATCCCTGAACTTTGATGGGAACAAAAAGTTTTTACTTGATCTCTAACTGAAATTTAGTTGTTTTTCTTTTCAGTTGTGAATATAGGCAACATATTTTTCCCTTGAGAAGCAGTCCATAGGCCAAAAGGCTCCAAGACACTCCAAAAAGGTTAAAAACCCCTATTCTAGTCTTTAGTTGTTGATTCTGTTTGTTTTAGAGGAGAGGAGACATATTCTGTGTGATTATGCTAGTATTTGTGGGGGATATCTATTCAGACTGAAATGCAAAGGCCACATTACTCCTGGTACAGGCAAAACTGGGACAGGGCACAGATTTATGCTCATGGCCACAGGACATGTAGTCTCTCTAATTGCTGAGATCCCTGTGACAAAGAAAGAGTCATAAGCCCTGAGTTCTAGTTGTGGTTCTATTGTTGTTCAGTTGTTTCAGGACTCTTTGTGATCCTATTTGGGGTTTTCTTGGCAAAGATGATGGAATGGTTTGTCATTTCCTTTTCCAGCTCATTTTAGAAATGAGGAAACAGAGGCAAACAGGGTTAAGTGACTTGCCCAGGGTCACAGAGCTAGGAAGGGTCTGAGGCCAGATTTGAACTCAGGTCTTCCTGAGCTGGTGCTCTATCCACTGCCTATCAGATCTGTCTAAATACATACAAATGGAGAAACTGAGGCTTAAAGAGACAAACTGACTTGCCCAAGATCTCAAAGTAAGATACTTTGGCAACAGAATTCTAGCAATAGAGGGCGGCTAGGTGGCGCAGTGAATAGAGCGCCGGCGGCCTCAGACACTTAATCCACACAAACAAAAACCTAGCCTTGTAACCTTGGGCAAGTTACTTAACCCCAATTGCCCTAAAGGGGCGGCTAGGTGGCGCAGTGAGTAAGAGAGCTGGCCTCGGAGTTGGGATGACCCGAGATCAGATCCGGCCTCAGAAAATGAGCACCCACGCATAAATAATGACTAGCCCTGTAACCTTGAGCAAGTTACTTAACCCCAATTGCTTATAAAATTAAAAAAAAAAAAGAATTCTAGCAATAGAGTCATAGCTAGGTGATATAGAGCACTGGGGAGGACCCGAGTTCAAATCTGGCCTCAGACGCTTACTAGCTGCATGACTCTGGGAAAGTCACTTAAACTCTGTTTGCCTCTGTTTTCTCACTTGTAAAACAGGGACAATAATAGGTACAACCTCCCAGAGTTGTTAGGAGGATCTAATGAGATAGTATTTGTAAACGGCTTAGCATAGTACCTGGTATACAGTTAAGTGCCACATAAATGTTAGCAATTAGTAGTATTCCATTTTCATCTACATTTTCCTTTAAATGGTTTGGAAATGAGTTCTTCTACTATTCCAGTGTTACTCCCATAGGCAAGGAAGGTGTGAGGTCCTTCTGTGGCCAAAGTGAGAGATGGGGTCCTTCACCCATGCAATGCCTCAATCTTCTCTGGGAACATCAAGTGGTCTCCAAGTTAGATTTCTGCTTCATTTAATGTTTTGTGGGCCTTAGGGACACTCCTAAATTATTTCTCACCCCGTCCCACACCCCCTATTTTCTTTTATTTATTTGCTTTTTTGGAGGGGGAAGGTAGGGCAATTGGGGTCAAGTGACTTGCCCAAGGTCACACAGCTAGTGTGTCAAATGTCAGAAGCTGGATTTGAACTTAGGTCCTCCTGACTAAAGGGCTGGTGCTCTATTTACTGTGCCACCAAGCTTCCCCCTCCCCCCAATTTTTAAACATTTCTATGTGAAGTTTTGAGTTCCAAATTCTATCCATCCCTTCTTCTCCTCCCTGAGATGGTAAGCAATCAGATATAGGTTATATATATGCAGTTATCTAAAACATTTCCCTACTAATAATTTTGTACAAGAAGATTCTAATAAAAGGTAAAATAATGAAAGAAAGTGAAAAATAGCATGCTTTAGTCTGTACTAAATCAGTATCAGTTCTTTCTCTGGAGTCAGATAGTATGCTTCATCATTAGTCAGTCCTTTGGGATAATCTTGGACCACTATATTGCTGATATTAGCTAAGTCATTCATAGTTCTTCATGGGACAATATTACTTTACTGTGTATAATGTTCTTCTGACTGCTCACTTCACTATGCATCAGTTCATGTAAGTCTTTCCAGGTTTTTCTGAGATCATCTTGTTCATCATCTCTTATAGCACAATAATATTCCATTACAATCATAAATCACAGCTTGTTTAGCCATCTACCAGTTGATGGGCATCTCTCTGATTTCCAATTCTTAGCCACCACAAAAAGTACTGCTATAAATATTTTTGTACAAATAGATCCTTTTACCCTTTTTTGGATGTCTTTGGGATATAGACCTAGCAGTTGTGTTGCTGGATCAAAGGGTATACACAGTTTTATGGCTCTCTAGGCATAGGTCCAAATTGCTCTCCAGAATGGTTGGTTCAGTTCACTTCACCAATGGTGCATTTGTGTCACAGTTTTCCCACATCCCCTCCAAATATCCAATATTTTCCTTTTTTTTCTTTGGCATATCAACCACTCTGATAGGTGTGAGGTGGTACCTCAAAGTTATTTTAATTTGGATTTGTTTGATCAATTGTGAATTAGAGCATATAACTATACATAGCTTTGATTCATCTGTTCATATCCTTTGACCATTTATCAATTGGGGAATGACTTGTATTTTTATAAATTTGACTCAATTCTTTATATATTTGAGAAATGAGGTCTTTATCAGAGATACTCATTGCAATTTTTTTTGCCTGGTTTTCTGTTTTCCTTATAATTTTGGTTACATTGGTTTTGTTGTACAAAAACTTTTTAATTTTATATAATCATAATATATTTTACATTTCTTAATGCTCTCTATATCTTTGGTCCTAAATTCTTTCTTTATCCATAAATCTGACAGATAAACTATTCCATGCTTTCTTAATTTGCTTATGGTATCACCCTTTGTGTGTAAATCATGTACCCATTTTGACCTTATCTTGGTATAAGGTGTGAGATATTGATCTATACCTAGTTTCTGCCATACTGTTTTTCCAATTTTCCCAGAAGGTTTTGTCAAATAGTGAGTTTTTGTTCTAAAAGCTTAATCTTTGGGTTTATTATATACTAGTTAACTATGGTCTTTTACTATAATTTAATTTGTACCTAATCTATTCCACTGATCTACCACTGTTTCTTAGCCAGTACCAAATTGTTTTGATAATTACCGCTTTATAATACAGTTTGAGATCTGGTACAGCTAAACATTTCACATTTTTTTCTTTGATTCCCTTTATATAGTCGAGCTTTTGTTCTTCCAGATGAATTTTGTTATGATTTTTTTCTAGCTCTATAAAATGATTTTTGATAGTTTGGCATTGTACTGAATAAAAAGATCAGATAGAATTGTCATTTTTATTATATTGGCTTGACTTACCCATGAGCAATTACTATTTTTTCAATTGTTTAGGTCTGACTTTATTTGTGTGAAAAGTGTTGTATAGATATGTTCATATAGTTCCTGGGTTTGTCTTGGCAGGTAGATTCCCAAGTATTTTATATTGTCTATAGTTATTTTAAATGGAATTTCCCTTTCTATCTCTAGCTGCTTGACTTTGTTGGTAATATATAGAAACACTAGTGGTTTCTGTAGCTTTATTTTGTATCTTGCAGCTTTGCTAAAGTTGTTAATTTCAAATAGTTTTTAGTTGATCCTCTAGGATTCTAGGTATAACATCATATCAGTTGCAAAGGACACTCCTAAATTCTTAGGTTCCCAGGTGCTGCTGTTGCAACTTCAAATGTGTCCCCCAACTAACATATCTCTGTATGCTTCCAAACCCCACCAAAAAATCTCCATTAAACTACCACCTCCTTTCCAGAAGCTGCCTGACACCATCTTCAGCTGTGCCTTTGGCTCTAGGGAAATAGAATCCTGAGAACTTCCCCAATTAATTATCAAACTCTGAATCCAGACATTGTAGGAAATGTAGTCTTACTCTGACATGACTGTAATAACATTATCATAAAATATTATTATTATTACATGTCAATTATCAAGGCTACCCATTGCTTCTGCTGTAATTGGTACCTTCAGCTGGTGGCAGCATGAGTGGCCATTATTATTCTATCATCACTCACTCCAATCATGGATAATGGGTCAGGTGGGATGGATTATCCTGGTTGCCAAGAGTGCCCTAGGATGGGCAACTAGTTTCAAGCCCACACTTCTGACAAAGTATGCCATAATGTGGTATGGAGATGGGTCATGGTGTGAGGGGTTCCCCAAGCCTCTGTTTGGGGAGCAGAGTAAAAGTGCTTACTAAACAGGAAATGCTTCAAGCATGGGTCAGTTTAGTGCCAGACTTACTGTCTAAGAACCAACCTAATTAAAATCTGAGAAGCTCATCACCCCAAGTGATGTTTTTTGGCCAAAGTTATTCACAAAGACCATATACTAAGGTGTGTGGAGTGTTTTGAAATAGATTAGTGGAGGGAAACCTCCCCCATACCACCCCCCCAACTTTGATAACATAGTAGCTTGAAAAACCTGTTTTATGGGAAAGGTAGCCTTTCTTTGCCCTCCCCCAGCCCCCAACAGGTCTCTGCTTTAGAGATGCCTCTGACAGCCTGCCTTTCCTTCCCCTCCCACCCCAAGTCCTTTAGATCTGACTTTTACTTGCTGATAATGGTGGAGATGAGAAACCAGTCAGAGATGGCTGAGCAAGACTTCATCCTTCTAATCCACTTGCTTAGACAGACAAAAGTGTACCTGTACCCAACTGGGGAAATGGGACCTGGAATAACCTAGTGCTTCTTAAACCAGGGGTAGTGACCCCAAGTCACCACTTATTGAAGGGCAAGTAAGTGGGAAAAGTTTAAGATGTCCTGGATAACCTGGTCATCTAATCTGGAGGCCACCTTCCACAGGATCATTTATCGCCTTTCACTTTCACTTCAAGTCATCTTACCCAAGGCCTTCCCCTTTGACAGACTGCTGGACAGAATTTTGGTAATATCCTTTTCTGTTCAGTGACTGTGACCCCAATGTAGCTTTGCTTCCTCTTCTCATCTCTCCCTTCTTATGACCTCCTGGGCATCTCTGGTTAAATGTCTTTCTTCTTGAGGGTAAAATGAGTCTAATAATAAAGACTTATTGCTTTTTAGTACATTGGCTGGTTTGCTTCTTCTGTAGAAATCTTTGTTTTCCCAAAGCAGCTGCAATAAATTGGGGCAATAATAATTATAGATCTTTATAGCTCTGAATAACGAACACTTAAAAAAAAGCAAGATAGTCATCCACAAGAGACAGCATTCTCAGTTTTAAGCAATGATCTCAGGATTTATTTATTTTATGATTTATGCTACTTCATCATCTTTGTTGGCCCTCTTGGTCATCAGTTTAGAGGAAATTATACTCTAAGAAAACTCAGGGCATTAGCATAAAGCAGAGTTTACATATTATACATTGGATGAATTATGTTTCTGATAGTAATAAATGTGCATAACACCTCACCCTCCCATGCCAAGAGACCCTTAGCCCGAGTTATTTAGATGTACTTTTCACTTGAGGGTGGGGGATGGAGAAGAGATCATCCAACCCATTCAGAAGTAGACCAGAACAGGAGCTGGCCCATTGGGGAGCAGGTCTGATCACTTGAGAGTGGCTTCCAGCTGTGGGAAGTTTGAATGATCCAACTCTGGACATCACTCAATGGAGAAGACTGACTTACATTTAGTTTCAATTCCCTGAAATTCACCAAACATTTATTAAGCCCCCCATCATTTATAAGGCTCTGTGCTAGGAGCTGGGGATAGGAAGATGAAAAACAACCCTTTAAACAATTGCGTGTGTGTGAGACCTTTTCTCCTCCCCCATCCCCATGGGGAGGACAGCACAGTCACAATGTCAACTCTTTGGGGTTAAATGCCATTGGTCCACTTGGGCTAGCTAGCCCCTCTGCAGGGTTCAATAAAGACTTGATTGATTTGTTTGGTTCACATTTCCTTTCCTTCCAGGTAGAAACAAGTCACCAAAGAAAAATCCTAGGAAGGGGTCTCCCCCTACAACTCAGAAACACATCAAAATCATAGAACGTCAGAGCCAAAGATTTTAGGAATGATCTAGTTTAGCCCTCTCATCTTCCAGATGAAAGAAGGAAGCCCAAAAAGGGAGATTGACTTGTCCAAGGTCACTCTGATGGAACTGGCAGTCAGAACTCCACTGCAGCAGATCTGTGGCTACACTGTCCCCCTGCACATTGTCCTTGAGGCTGCTTATGATAACCATTGCTCCATACTGCTTAGCAGCCATCTCCTCCCTCAACAAGGCCCTTCCAACCCCTTTCCCTTCCAAGCAGAAGTAAAGCACATTTCAACAGGGATGATGAAATGTCAGGGTTGAAACATTTATTACTCAGACAATGTACTTCATAGCATACAGCATTTTAGAACTGTCTCAGCTCTCAGTATCAGGTCTGGGTTGTAGTCCTCAGTAAGACTCGCCCTTTCCCAGGCCCTTGTATAACTGCTCCCCCCTCCTCCCCACCCCACCCTTGCATTTTCTTAAAAAAAAAGTTTTTATTTTAACAAATATGATCAATGATTAAATTAAAATGTTATCTTCTCCAACACAATAAATATATAGATATTATATCCTTCCCTAGCTTCTCTTATGTGCATGATTTCATAGTTGAGTTAGAGGAAGTTGGGTCCTCTCCTCTCTCCCCATTCCCCCTACCCCACCCCCATTGCAATGTCCTTGCCTCCTTTCCCCAGGGGTATCTTTGGAGAGGAGTGGGGCTGGGGACACCCCTGTGACCAGACCTGTGAAATTATGGGGCAAGCAGTTAAGTCCCAAACTGAGCGTAAGCCTAGAGGGAGAGAAAGGTTTCTCCAGAGCCCTGCTGTGTGAGGGTTGCTGCAAAAATAAAGTATATGTCATCGTAAGAAAATAAATGGCCAGGCCCTTTGGGGATGAGCAGTCTTTGTAGATTTATCTGCTTGGAGCTGGAGAACCAACCACTTGCCCTCCCAAACACTTCATCCCCTTCCCTTTGAATCTCAACCTTCTTCAAATGAGCTGCTTCTGCTTGCCTGCCTGGGAACATTGCTCTGGGGAAAAACCCAAGCCAAGTGACTGTGAGGAAACACAAACCTTCTGTCTGGAAACCCTTCCCCATTAACTGAACCAATCGAATTCTGTGCTGGGTAGATTTTCTGCTGACAGCTTGTCGCTGTGCAGCCCAAGTCTCTGGCTCCGTTATTCTCTTCCTCCCCTGTGCCCTATCCTCTGCCCATTACCCTGGCATTCAACCTCTGTCTCTGGTCCTGCCCCCCAAGCTACAGAGAAACCAGCTGCTATAAACCTCTGAACCACCCCCTTGAGTCTTCAGCAGCGTTTCCCCTGAGGTCCCCAACCAATGCCATTAGATGTGTTTGATTTTGGGCAGAAGAGGTCCCTCCTTTGGCGCACATGCACACACGCACACGTGCACACACACACACTAAGGGCAGGGGTTTTGTGGGATTTTGATTTATTATTAATCAAACCCACTGGCATTTGGGGTCCAGTTGAAAAGTTGCACACATCAAGGAAGAGGTTATCCATTGTGTCTAAAATTCACACAGAAGTTTTCACAGGGATCCTTTGAACCCCCAGAAACAGGTCCTTATGGGATCATGAACATTTCTGGGAGGTATGGGACCTCAGGACTACCTGTGCAAATGCTGAAAGCAGAGGGGATTTGCTTATCTTTTGTCCTCTGTGCGCTTCCATTCTCAGTTTTCCCAACACAGGCATCTTTGGTCAGGTAGAGGATTCTCATTTCTCATTGTCAACCCTTCCCGCCTCCCCGCCTGGCTCCCAGTGAACACAATTCACAAGAGAAGAGCTAACTAATTCCTGCTGCCAGATAACAGCTTCTGACCACAGCCTTGGTGATACTTCCTCCTCCCTGTGTCACGATCCAGACCCTGGCTGATGGCCTTGGTATCTGGGGTTCTGCCTCCTGCAGATTTTCCAAAGCATGATCAGTGAGTGACATATTTCAAGCTCCTTCCATCCCTTAGAAAAATAAAATAAAATAAGAAATAAATACTACTTCGGCCAACAATTACATTTACATGGATAGACAGGACAATCCAAAAACTTTTAAGTTCACAAAGTGGCTGACAACAAGACAAACGTAGGCAGACTGAATTAACTGGAGAGTAATTCCGGAGGAAGGTGGATTTCCAGTGTCTTGGGTTCTCTGGTTGTGTCTAGCAAAGTTAGGAGTCAGTTAGGGCTGTAGAACAAAGAAATGGACTGAAACTATTCAGCCTGATGCCCAAGACTAGAGCTAGAAGGCAATCTCATCTCTTCTGAAGGAAAACTGTGATAAAAGCTGACCCTTGGGTTGGCTGGCCCACCGGGGAAAGTGCTTTAATAAGAATGACTGCTGGCTATTGTGGCTTGGCTTCTTAAATGTTCTCAGAAAGTTGTGGTCTATTGGGTAGGAATTTGAAACCTTAGAAATAAAAGATTCAGTTCTCCCTCTGTTTCGGGTTTCCCTTGAATACATTCAGAGGTCAAACTGGGCCTGCCACAGTTTACCAGGTGAAGGCCAGAAATGGCCCCAGGCCAGGGGCTAGGGGATCAGGGCTCTCTGAGGCTAGGCAGAGTATTGCTTAGACCTGCCCATGTTCTCATCAGATGATGGCTCCCCAGAGTTTAGGCTTATTATTATTATTATTTTAATTCTCTGAAGCACTTTTCACAAGTCTGTAAAAGTAGCAGCAACTAGATATAGAAAACGGCTTAAATGGTTATTCAGATTGGCCAGGGAGCGCTTTAAAGCAACAGATTGACCTGTGTAAACCGTATGTATGCCGGAAGCCACCATTACACAATATGTAATTAAAAATATATTTATATGTGTATATATATATATGTATGTATATTATTTTACTTTTTCCACACTATCGCCATAAGAATTAAGGAGCTTGACTCACAGGGTTAGCGTGGGAGAACTGAAGGAAGTATGCCTCACGGCCCTACTGGGGACCCTTCAATGAGCCCTATTGCCTTGTCCCTATACACATCAGAACTTCTTGTCTTGGTTTTACACTGTTCATCCCCTCCTTGCTCCGTTCCTCTACTCCCCATTCTTCCCATCTGACCCTATAGCTAATAGGTGGGTCACATCTAGTTATTCCCACTGATTTCACCAGAGCTTTGAGACCAGATCCACTCCACACATATTTGTAGCTTTAGAAGGTCTCTTTTGATTACTCCTATTGGATGGATCAGTAATTTCTGCCCTTTACTGTTCTCGTCTGACTAGGACTGGCTGAGTCCATTAGGAGACTCTCTCCTGGCTTCCTG
This sequence comes from Gymnobelideus leadbeateri, assembly GCA_011680675.1. Lineage (NCBI taxonomy): Eukaryota > Metazoa > Chordata > Mammalia > Diprotodontia > Petauridae > Gymnobelideus > Gymnobelideus leadbeateri. The sequence goes on from WOXC01011699.1 coordinate 149,633, forward strand.
TAATTGTTCTCACCATCACTGAACAATTCAGACTGTTAATCTTTTTATACTGTAGGGCCCCGTTAAGGCTGAGCAAGTTCTTGAGGAGCAGTGGCAAACTTAAGGAGTCAGGGAATAGGAGAGAAAGAGAGGGCATGAGAAAAGAGAAAAGAATGGGAAGTGGATGAGAAAAAAAGAGGACTGAGGGAGAAAAAAATGAACGTGTATGAAGTAAGGAGGAGAGCTGTCTCATTGGCTCCTGTGGTACACAGTCTGAGAACCCCAGAGTTAGGGAAGACCTCTACTCTTCTGTATTCTCATGTGGGTGGGTAGGCTTGTTTTCAGGAATGGCCATGCCAGGGAGTGGACCTGGTGAATGTCAGGGACCCACCTGACTCAGGTGGGTGTGAATTCTCTTGCCTGGGAAAGCAACTCTGAGGTTTGGTCACAGTGGGACTGGTAGGAGACTATCTTCCCTTTCCTCTGACTCTCATTAGTGCTGAACAAAAAATGAGGAAAACCTAATTCCTCAAATCTACCAGACTTTGGGCCTGAGCAGCCAGAGAGATGATTTAGTGAGTGGCAAGCCTTAATAAAGGAGCAAATAAGGAAGCTGCTGAAATCTGACATAATTTCCTGGTCCCTGTTCAGGTATCTTGTCTCCAGAAAGTGAGTCGCTCAAGAGCCCATTGAAAATGTTTAACTAGGGTTGTCCTAAACAACCTTCTTGGCTTCTAAGAAACAGGCCCAAGTCCCATCTATGAGATTTCTCTAACTGGTCTATGTTACTATTACTCAAAACAGTACAAGCTGTATTGAACGTGAAGCAGCCAGGTAGAGGTATGGGAGTTGGACAGGGTTTTGTGGAAGAAAACAAGACAAAAACCAGGCTGTTAATACAGGTAATCCCAGCTGAGCCTCAGAAATTAGAAAGCCATCTCACTCACTAATACTGGTTGCAACACTGGCTCTGGAATATCTCCATCCTGAAGTATCCACTTTCATATTCTTCCTAATAACACTATGCTTCCATGGGTGCTTGCTTGGCTTCTACCCGCCCTCTCTGGGCCACAGACACATTTCTAGACTAGCTTTTGATCTTGGAAGGAGACTTCCTCCCAAGGAACGGGAATGGGGTACCATGCTGTAGGCCCAATCAGTGAAGACAAGGGCTAGTCAGATCAGCACCCTGGGCAATGTCATTCATCTTGAAGCCTGAGGCCCTGAAAACAGACTACAGTATACATCAATGGAAATACTTCGAGTCTGAGTCTGCAAACACAATAAGGCGGGAAATCCCCCCCTAGTCCTGCCCTGATTGCCAGTTTTTATTTCTTGTATTTCCCAAGGTCCTCTGGGGCTAGGGCCACGTTAACTGAGTAGTCCTATGAATATAGTGCTAAAGACCCCCCAGTACAGAACTTAGGGAGGAGGAATAATCATAGGTCAGTGCCCAAAGGACATGATATAGCACAGGTTTCTTGGGGGAAGCCCCTGCTGGAGCAGAAGCATTTGATTATCTTAAATGGCTACTAAAGCTATGAGGCCTGGACTGTGCCACCCCCCACCCCCCAGATCTGCCCTCCCCTGCCACTCACGGGGTGCTCACAGAATATACACTGGGGGGGGTTCTCCTCACAGAGAAAAGAGACTTCAAAGTCACTGTCTTTTTATAAAAACAGCCTCCCAAGAGTGCAAATAGAACCCCAAACATCCCTCCTCCTCCTGTGTTTCAGGAACTAAAGGGAAGACAACTGAAGTCAGTCCGGTGGAGGGTGAGGGGATGGGGGGACTCCCAAGCCCTACCCAAACTAAGCCCTGCTGGACAAAAGTCGTCAATTACAAGCGTCTGGTGTGGACCTTGTGTTCTTTTGTCCTCCCAAGACATCTGCCATGCGTCGCCTTCGCCAGTTGGCTATTGCAAACTGACATAAAGGGAGTGGGGGTGGGGTGGGGTGGGAAACAATACCAGGCCAGACTTGGACGCCTGTTTTCAACCCTCTGTGGTCTATTCTGACCCAAATGGTGTCCCAGGGTGAGTGAGCGTCTGTCACGGCTGTAATGGGAGTCACAAGAATGAACCCCCTCCAACAGAAACCCTGCAGGGTATGGAGTGGGAAGGGGTAGGGAAGCAGGGGGATAAGGAATTAAGAAAATAGGTAGGGAGATGGCAGGGGGCCCTGCTAAAAGAGACGTGCATCCTTTATGGATGTGTATTGCTGCATGCATGGAGCAGGGGGTGGTGGCTCCTCTTAGGTTCTGGGTCTTGAGGGTTTTGCTCCTTTCCCTCTCTGGATCTGCCATTGGGCCTTTCTGCCCTGCTTTTCTGCTTTCATTTAAGGTGCATGGTCTTTCTCCTACTCAGGCCATCCCTTTTCCTCTTAGTCCGGTCCTGTCCCATCCTGTCCCGCCCTCCTTGGGGCCCCCCACCCCAGCCTGCCTGCCCTCCCGGCCCACCCCACCCTGCCTCCTCAGGCTGTCAGTTTCTGGATGGTTTTGTTGTAGTACTGGGTGATGGTTGGTGTCAGGGGGTTCCAGTTGTTGGCATGCAGCTCGATGACCTCGAGAAGCAGCGACCGTGTCAGCATCGACTCCGAAGGGCACAGCATCTTGTCCCGGGCGCTGGCCAAGAGCTCTGTCATCATTTCGGGCAGCTGTTCTTCCAGCAGTCGACCAGTGCTCTGCAGCTGTCGACAGAGAAGGGCAGGAGTCAAAACTTAGGAGAAAAGACTGAGTGGGCCAATGCAATAATCTGCTCTTCTGCCCCCTTCTGACTTGGGGACAGGAAACTGGGGAGAGGAAGTAGATGGACTTTAAGGAGGATAGCATGTGAGGGCCTCTGTCCTTCAAGGAAGAAATACAACTAGAAGAATCTGGGCTAGGAATAACTGACTTCTGTAGTTTTGAAACCAAATATCCCAACCTGGGGAAAGGAGCTCTGGATGCTATCATGCCATCCAGTGGGAAAAGATGGATCCTTCACATGGGAGTTCCTAAACAGTATCATTCATTATATATGTTAGAATTAGTTCCTCTGACTTAAGTGTTTTCAGAATTAAAAAATAAATAAAATCTACCCTCTACAGGGCAAAGATCTGTCTTCACTGAGAATGTTCAAGAAAATATGCCCCCACCTCTGAAGGCTCTCCATATCCAAAGAGGTGTCCCAGGGAATCCGAGCAGTAATGGCATATTCTTTTTTTTGTGGCTTTTTGAAGGGGGGAAAGCAGGGCAATTGGGGTTAAGTGACTTGCCCAAGGTTACACAGCTAGTAAGTGTGAAGTACCTGAGGCCTGATTTGAACTCAGGTCCTCCTGACTCCAGGGCTGGTGCTCTATTCACTGCGCCACCTAGCCGCCCCAAGTATTGACATGTTAAAGGACCTCAGAGGCCATCAGCTCCAATCTCCTCACTTTACAAATGACCAAATTGAGGCCTGGATAATAGCACCTGCCTACCATGGCTATTGTGAGGATCAAATGAGATAATATTTATAAACGGTGTTGTAAACCTTAAAGTAGGATTGTAAGTGCTAGCTAGCTCTCCATGGTGCCAGGTGCCTCTGTCAGAGGGACACAAGAGGATAGGTCACTGCTTGTGGGGGGGAATTCCTCCCTGGGCCAGGGAAACCCTTAGAAGGAGCAGTAACTAGCTGGCAGGAAGGCTGTTAGCCGAGATGCAAAGAACCCCAAAGCTGTCTTCTCCTGTCTGCCCCTCCACAAGTGATGCTCCTGTTCACTGAGTCCAGCTGTGCAGTATGTTTAGAAAGGGCCTCTTCAGAGATATCAGTGATTTCTTCTGAGGAAGGAGGGAGAACAAGGAGTGGGACATGTGGGCGTGTGTGTATGCGTGCGTGTGTGTGCGTGTGCATGTGGGGGGGTATGGAGATAAGACGAGGACAGGAATATCAGCATGAAAGCCCTGGCATGGGGCTTGCCAGGACAAGGGAGAACTGGCCTCAGTTCCAGAAAGATGAAGCAGCTGGAAGGCCTGGAGTATGGGTGGGGGACAGAGAGAAGGGAGCTTTCTTATACATACACCTCACATGCACACATATGTACACATCCATGATGCGTGTATGTGTGTATATACACATGTATGTGCATAAATTAATAGTGCTTATGTAGCTCTCACTATATGCCAGGCACTGAGATGAGCATTTTACAGACATTCATCTTATCTGATTCTAAACCACCCTGTAAGGTAGGTGCTGCTACTCTTCTCATTTTATAGTTGCAGAAAATGAGGCAAACAGAGGCTAAGAGACTTGCCCAGGGTTACACAGCACCACCTGTATCTGGAGCTAGATTTGAACTCAGTTCTTCCTGACTCCAGGCCCAGTACTCTATCCACTGAACCCCTAGGTTCCATGAGAATATGGAGTGCTCTGACCCATATTGGAGTTTGCCTTTGACATCCAACCTCTCCTCATCATCATTATAGCTAGCATTTATATAGTACTTGAGGGGCAGCTATGTATGTGGCTGCCTGTTGAACCCGAGTTCAAATTCAGTGTCAGATACGTGACACTTAACTAGCTGTGTGACCTTGGGCAAGTCACTTAACCCCAACTGTCTTGCCTTTCCCCCTCCAAAAAAAAAAAAAAAGAATTTTTATATAGTACTTGAAGAATTTAAAGGTACTCTCTGGGCACAGGGCCCTAGCAAGTCACACAAGCTCTCCATGATTAAAGCAACTTTGTAAGACAGAGAAGGTGCTCATATGTATTGATGGAGGAAATTCTAGAATGTAGCAAAACTCCAGAGCCTCTCAGAGCTTGAGGGATTTCTTCATTCCTGGTGCCAGCCTTCTGTCAGGTCTTCTTATTACTTTGACTTCAGGGTTTTGGTTCCAAATATTCATCCTCTTCCTGTTGTTGCTTCCCCAGCCTCTTCCCCACCAAGCCCATGGTACATCCTCTTTGTTAAAAGGGAGGTTTTCTTTTTTTAACCAGACATGATTTTATTGGTCTAGCTTGGAGAATACGGAGGAAACTCTCCACCAATGCTGACTGATAACCTGACCTTCAATTCAGAGTCTTAGAAGTGGTTAAAAGACTTGCCCAGGGTCACAGACAGTATGTGTTATCCAGCCATGGGATTTGAACTCAGGTCTTCCTTACTCTGAAGTCAATTTTCCATCCAATATACTATGTAGCCTCTCAAAAAGGAGATCAGAACATGTTAAAAACTGGATTCTACAGATTCCAATGTCAACAGTTGGGGCACATCCATCTGTGTAGATGACAATTTCTCTTTGCCTTTGTATGCCTTGTAGCTATAGAGGCAAAAAAATTCATCCCCTAATGGCCAGTCTTCTGGTGCTGACCTTCCCTGCCCTTAGCCGAACTGGCCCGCAGATGAGAGGCCTGCTACTGGCACCAGGTTCATTCTTGTAGCCTTTTCAGCTTGGCAGGCCTAGCACGGCCTTCAGACCTCTGGGTCATTTCCTATAGCAGGGGATTTTAGTAATGGATGTTAAAGGCATACCTACCGCCCTAAAATGGAGGGATTCACTTCTCTCAGAACTGAAAAACAGAAAGCTTCAGAAGAACATAGGACATTGTCAAAGGCACTGAAGGTTAGGAACAAAAGTTCTAGGAAGTCTCTATTCCTGAGGGTTTCCAGGACCCATCCCCTGTGACTGCAGTAAGTCTTGTGCACAAAATATCTTCACATAAATCTGTGCTATTGAAGTTTATTTGGCGTGTGTGTGTGTGTGTGTGTGTGTGTGTGTGTGTGTGTGTGACACATTTGGAGGGGGGAGGGAATAGGGAGAATGTAAATACCTGGAACAAGAACTGGGCTGGGGAAGTGAGGAAAGGAATAAGCATTTATTAACATAGTAACTTTAACATAATACATACTATGTTAAGTGCTTTGGAAATATTATCCCACAGAATTTTGTATCGGGGGAATCAGGGAATATTTGACAAAGAGGGTCCTTCTGTATTAACATTATTGATCTGGGAAAGTGAAAATGGGGAAGCCCAGCAAGAGGAAACAGGGCATATGAGAAATCAGGCAACAGAAGCCTTTGGGAGCGACTCTAAAGGAGGGAGTAGTTGGCACCACAGCAGGCTGATGACAGGGGAGATCATCTGGAACAGAAGGGGTCATTTTGGTATCCTTCCAATGGTGCCATGGTTGATACCTGTACATCTGCAGAGGTTTCTTTGTCTGTGTTCCCAGTGCCTGTCACAGTGCATGGCATATAGTGGATGCTAATAAATGCTCCAAATGAACTAAAGTGAAGAACTCCATCCTAAGTAGAATGTGAGCTGCTAGAAAGGGGTGAGAGGCAAATCAGATATTACTTCTACCCCTTACCCCTATCTCTGACAACAGGTCTGCCCCAACCTGGGACAGAAAGAGTTAAAGAACTATCAGTCCTGTCTACTGAGATACCTCATTTGTGAATCTGTTCTTCTTTGATGGTATAAAGGGTGATGGAGCAGAAAGAACAATGGCCTTATCATCAGAAGACCTGTCTGCTTGTTAGATATATTGGAATCGAGATTCCTTTTGGCTATGGATTGGACCAGGTAGCCGCTAAGGCTCCCCACCCTCATATTTGTGATCTGGGTTCTAGTCTCAGTCCAATCATTAGAATAGTTGTTTGACTATGGGAGAGTCTTAACTCTTAACTTATCTCTCACATGAGAGCATTGGATTAGATGACCTCTAAGGGCCTTTTCAACTTTCTCCAACTCCATCCATGAATCTGTGCAAGTCTCCACTGTGCTGGAGGGCCCTTTCATTCCTTTAAGGGCTCAGAGAAGCAAAATGTCAAGATAGTCGCCTTCTACTTTCTTTGTCTTTGCACAGCTTTTCCTTGGGAGGAAGGCTATCCTTCCTCACCTCTGACTTTTGTTATTCTTGAATCCCTAGAGGCTTCCTACAAGTCTTAGCTCTCTCAATAAACCTTTTCAAATGATAGTTCCCAGTTGTTAGTTCTCCCACCCCCAAATATATTTATATTGTAAGTATCCTATATTCACTTATCTGTGAATACACTGTAATCCTCCAGTAGAACGTAAGCCCTCTGAGGACAGCCACTACCTTACTTTTGCATTTCCTCATCTGTACAATTAAGGGAATGGATTAAATGGTTTCTAAAGCTGTGAATCTGTGATACTACAAGTCCCAGGGCCTTGCAATGTGCCTGGCACCTAGAAGGTATTAAAATTTTTTTTAAATTCAATTTTATTTTCAGTCCTAAATTCTCTCTCTCCCTCCTCCCCCATCCATTTAAAAGGCAAGAGAAATGAAACCCATCATAAGTCATGCAAAACAAACTTTTGCATTGACCATGTCCAAAAAAAGAAAAGAAAATATGCTTCAATATGCACTGGGTCCATTCCTCTCTATCTGGAGGTGAAGAGTTACATTAGGAGTCCTCTGGATTTGTGGCTGGTCATTGTATTGAACAGAGTTCCTAAGTCTTTCAAAGCTGATCATCTTTACAATATTGCTGTGAGAGTATAAACTGTTGTCCCTGGTTCTGCCATTTCATCCTCTATCAGCCCATACAAGACTTCCCAGATTTCTCTGAGATCATCCCCTTGACAGCACTTTGGAAAATACTTTTTAATGGATTGATATGCACCTACCTCCATGGAACAGCAAAGGACTGCATCTTCCTTCACATCCTGAGATTGCAACAACTGCAGAGGAAATGGAACAGAAGGTACCAGTCAGGAAAGTCACTGTCACATCCCCCCATTTGGAGGACAGTATTCAGGCACAATCCTGGCTCACTCCTGGAAACTCCAGCTGGCTAATGGTAAGAATCCAGTACCAAGCCCAAAGAACGACCTTGGTCAACTTCCTGGGGAGCTTTCATCTTTCCCTAATTTCTAGTTACCTCTGATCACAGAAACATAATCCGGGTACCAAACCTCTTGCTCTCCCTGACCCCTGAGCTTCCTTGGCTCACTGGGGTCAGACATAAGTCATACCTGAATTTGATTTTATTTTTATCATCTTCTGCTGGATAGCCGGATGACTTAGCCTGGCATCAAGTCCCAGCACTTGACAGAAGGATGCTGATGGAAGTTTTAGGAACAAAACTGCTCCAAACTCTTTTTATGTCTGCATATCCTCTACCTCAGACCACAACAGCACATTTCCTTGGCTTTATTTCCAAAGGGAAGAGGCTGAATGATGGTCAGCCTAGCCTCGGAGTCTGGAAGCCTTGGGCTAAAGTTTGCCCACTGGTGTAGGGCCCTTGGCAAATCACTTCATCCCTCAAGGCTCCAGATAACTCCAGGTAAGACTCTAGGAAGCACCTAACTCTGGAGGAAGGAGCACTCTACACTAATACAATCATAAACCCAGGGCCTCCACTGCCAGAAAAACAATTTACAAAGGAAAAGAGAATTTAGAGTTTTTCCCATTCATTCATATTCATGCATCATTCATTCATCAGACATTTATTTAGGACACTTGCTGGGAAGACACAAAATTTAGATAAGGAGTAGTAACCACCCTTGTGGCGTTCACAATCTAGCAGGAGGAGAATAACACACAGGCAGCATTATACTAAACATTCTTGTTTTGTCGTTCAGTCGTTTCAGTCATGTCTTACTTTTCATGACCTCATTTGGTGTTTTGTTGGCAAAGATACTGGAGTGGTTTGCCATGTCCTTCTCCAGTTCATTTTACAGATGAGAAAACTGAGGCACACAGGGTTAAGTGACTTACCCAGGGTCACACAGCTAGTAAATGTTCAAGACCTGATTTGAACTTAGGTCTTCCTGACTCCAGGTCCAGTGCTCTGTGCACTGAGTCATCTAGCCACCCCAAATGTTCATGAGAGACTTACAAAATCAAGTGCTATGTGAGGTTCAAGGAGAAGGGTCACCTGTATGATCAATTAAGCTATTTATAAATGTTAAATACCTACTATGTGCCAGGCACTGTGCTAAGAAACAGGGATACAAAAAGGGGCAAAAGACAGTCCCTGCCCTCAGGAGCTTACAATCTAAAGGGGGAGAAAACATACAAACAAATACATGCAAAGCAAGCTATATACAGGATAGACAGGAAATCATTAACAGGAGGAAGTCACCAGAATTAAGATCAGGGGAGCTTCCTGGAGGACTTGATCTCTGAATTGGATTTTAAGGGAGAGTAGGAATTCAACAGATAAAGGTGAAGAGGAAAGCCATTCCAGGTAGGGGGAACTATGTGAGCAAAGAAAGGTATGGTCAGTGAGCACAGTGGGTGTTCACGGGACCCTCCTAGTACAACTGGGCTAGAACATATAGTGCATGGAAAGAGGTTCCGTAAGATAAGACTGGAAGGCAGGGTGGTGCCAGATTATGGATGAAAGAAGCTTGAACAGAGCTTAGAACAGTGCCTGGCATATGATAGTAAGCACTTAATACATGTTTACTGACTGACTGACTGAACTTTACTTGGTAGACAATAGGGGGTCATTTCCTGGTCAGGATAAGAACAGATGGATTGGTGTTGGATAAGACTAGAGATGGGAAGACCTGAAGAGAGCAGATATGGATTCACACATCAAAACGATGGGGTTTGGATGAGGAAAGGCAGATGGTGAGATAAAGTGACAGATCATCTGAGGCTAGCTAGGCCCATGCCCAGATAAGTGAAGCTAGAATGTAAGAGGATGAACTGGGAGAACAGTGACAGGTCAAGAGGCCACTGAAATGAGGGTGGAGAGCAGGTTCAATCTGAGAGTAGGAGAGGCAGAAGGGTGAGAGATTGTGGTTGGAGATCCATAAATAATACACCAGGGTAAAATCACTTACCCTTCCTATTCAGCTACAATTCCCTAGCCCTAGTCTGGCCCATAAGGGTCTCTAGGCTATAATCTCTATGCCATAGCAACCAGCTCCTTCATGATCCCATCAGCGAAGGCTTGTCTTCTGTCCCAGAACACTGCCAAACCAATTTACAATTCACCCATCTGGGACCTCTGGATCAAGATTAATTGGTTCATTGTACAATCCCAGATTTTCAACCAGTCAATCAGGAAGCCTTCCAACTATCCGGTGGGTTTTGTGTCAATGTCCCTAGCCCCCTCTCCTCTCCCTAAGAGCAAAGTAAGGAGATTCAAACAAGTATAGACAGTGTTCCTCTGACTTCAAAAACATTAGGATACTGTAATCTAAACAGGTCCCCCCCCAAAAAAAAACAGCTCTGAGATTTGATAAGTCTATGAGAAGAGTCAGCATAGCATGGTAGGAAGATTGCTGGGCCTGGAATCAGGAAGAACAGGGTAAATCAATTTCTCACCTTTCTGGGCCTCACTCTTCTAAGCCTAAGGTACAAAGTGTGAACTTTTTTTTTTGGAAGGCAATTGGGGTTAAGTAACTTGCCCAAGGTCATACGGCTAGGTTTTTATTTGTGTGTGCATTAAGTGTCTGAGGTCGGATCCGAACTCAGATCCTTCTGACTCCAGGGCCGATGCTCTACTCCCTGCGCCACCTAGCCGCCCCTGAACTTTCTTTCTAGTTCTAAAACTATGATTCTTGCTTTGGACCTTTTTCCAATCTGCGATGTCCTTAAGGGCCAAAGGAGAAAGTAACAGAAGGGGTGGGCACAGGAGTTTATGACAGCATCACAGATTCAGAGTTGGAAGGGACCTTAAGGACCATCAAGTCCAAACATCTCATTTGACAGATGAGAAAACTGAAGCCCAGATAAGTGAAATGACTTGCCCATGTCAGACTGCTAGTGACTATCTAAAGAAGGACTGAAACCAGTGTCTCATTCATTGTCACGTTGCCTCTCTATTCTCCACTCACAGTTCTCTCTTTTTAGTCTCAGTGGAAGAGGTGGTCCTTTTCTCTTGCCACAGCCAATCCATTCACTTGTACCCTGTCTCCTCTGGCAGACTGTTTTCATAATTATTCTTCACCCTTCCTCCCCAATATTCAATCTCTAGTCGTTAGCTTTCTTGATACTCATTTTACAGAAGAGGAAACTGAGAGGTTAAGTGACTTGTCCAGGGTCACACAGTTAGGAAGTATAGGAGGCTAGATTTGAACTCAAATTTTCCAAATTTCAGTCTGGGTGCTCTATATTCACTGTAATACTTAGGTGTTATTTAGTTGTTTCAGTCCTGTCTGACTCTCTGTGACCCCATTTGAGGTTTTCTTGGCAAAGATACTGGAAAAGTTTTCCATTTCCTTCTCCAGTTCATTTGACAAATGATGAAACTGAGGCCAGCAGGTTTAGTGACTTGCCCAGTCACACAACTAGTAAGTGTCTGAGGCCAGATTTGAACTCAGGTCTTCCTGACTCCAGGCCCAGTGCTCTATCTACTGTGCCACCTATTAAAAAATTTTGTCCCCCAAATTAAAAAAAATCAACAAACTTTTTTAATCCTGTCACCCCCAGCTACTCTTCTCTTTCTTCCTTTCACAACCAAGAAAAAAGCCTCCATTTCCTCACGTCCTATTCATCTCTCAAACCCCATCCAATCTGGTTTCTGGTTGTGCCCCCTAAACTGAAAATGATCTCTTCAGGGTTATAACACTGACCTCCTAATTAGTAAATCCAATGGCTTTCTCTCAGTCCTCATCCTTCTTGACCTCCCTGGGGATTTGTCATGGTGATCACTCTTTTCTCCAGGACACTTGCCCTGGCACTCCTGTGCTCCCTCTTCTCTCTCCTCTCACATCTCTGAGCGCTCCTCAGTCTTCTTTGTGAGATTACTATCTATATCCTGCTTCTACATATGGGGGGGGGGGGGCTCCAGGGTTCCCTCCCAGTGATGGCACCAGTTCCATTGGGTTCTGCTATCATCTCCAAGCAGAAGTCTCCCAAATCCAGCTCCAGCTCCACCCCACTCCTCCCAATGCCTGCTGTATATCTTCACTGAGAAGCCCCCAGGCATCTCAAACTCAGACTGTGCAGAACAGAACTCATCTTGCATACCCATTCCTAACTTCCCTTATTTCTGTCACTCAGGTTTGAAGCCTAAAAGTCATTGCTGGTGCTTTCCGCTCTCTCACTCCCACAATCAGCTGCCAAGTCTTGTCTATTCTACCTCCACAACAGAGATATAACTACCTCTGTCCTCCTCTCTCTGCTCACACCAGCACCCTGGTTAGGGCTCTCATCACCTTTTGCTGAGACAATTATTATAGCTCCCTAATTGGTCTCCTTCCTTTCCAGACTCTCCAGTCTCTAATCAATCTTCCACACAGCTGCTAATGTGATAGTCATTCTTTCAATGCACAGCAGGTGTGACTGGGTCACTAACCCTCTCAGCTTTTTCCTATTACTACCAGGATCCATTTGGCATTTAAAGTCAAGTCAGAAGACCTAGAATTCAAGTTCTGCTTCTGATGCTTAAGACCTCGGTGACCACTGGCAAATCCTTTAGTCTCTCTGGGTCTCGGTTTCCCCCCCTGTCAAATGAAAGAAGGGTTGAACTAGATGTTCTGTGAGGTTCTTTCCAGATCCAAATCTATGATTCTGTCTTTCTAGGATAATTTCAGATCATTCTGCATCCCAAACTCTATTCCAGTCAAACTCCCTTATTTGAAATTCCCTGTATAGACCCATTCCTTTTCATGGGTCCTCATGCCATGCACATACCTTCTTTCTCCTGCACTGGGTCTCTTAGAAGCCCTAACTCTTTTAAAGGTTCAGCTTTGGTGTTACATCTTACAGGAAGTTTTTTTTACCACCTCCTGCTTGTGAATTTGTTTGTATTATTTTTAATTAGGTAATTTTATTTCAAAATTAATTTCATTTATTTTCCATTTATTTATATCTGTGCATGCCATTTTCCTCTGATAGAATGTAAGCACTCTGAGGACAGATACTGTTCATGTTTGTCTTTTTGTTTCTAGCTCCTAGTGAGCTTGGTACACAGTGGTCACTTAATAAATGTTTACTAAATTGAACTGAATCATAATCCCTAATTTTCTTCAATGACTGTCTACTACATCATGGTTTTCCTGACTTCCAGTTGTTCATGATTCCCCCCAATCCATTACTTTTTATATCCACCAATGAAACAACAGGTTTGGGTCCCTGCCCTCTCCCCCCCCCCCCCCTGCCCCAAGAAAGAGCAATAAACTTTGAAATGACTCCCCTGTTCACCTCTTGTTTTCTCACAACAGATTTTGTAAACGCCTGTTTTTATTTTGTCTTTTTATTCCCAGCAATTAGCACAGTGCTTGACGCATAGTAGGAGCTTAAAAATGCTTGGTGAATTGAGCATGAAAGAAACTCGGTGATTTATCTGATGGGAATGTGGTCCTAAGGAGGAGTTCTGTGATTCTGTGGCAAGAATCCCCTGCCTAAGTGATAGCTGTGATTAGCTATAATCACAGCAGGAGGAGGTAGGTTGCTTAACACAAGCCCTCAAACCCCTGACCCCCCACATAGGGCTCAGGCTCCTTGAAACACTCCACATATATTACAGCCTCTTTGGCCCTTTGTTCAGACACATGTAATTAGACTAACAAGTCTTTCTGAAGAGAAACGAAGATGTAGATAGTGATAGTACCCAAGAGCCCAGGAATGAACATCAGAAGACTGGTTTCCAATCCTGGCTTAGCCACTTGCCACCTGGGGGCCCTGTGCAAGGACCTTTGAACTTCAGGCTCCAGATCTGTAAAATGGAACGGTTGGGGCTTGATGACCCCTATGGCTCCTTCCAGCTCTGAATCCCTCCGGTGATCCTGAATCCTTGGGAGATCAGCTTAAGCCCCCTTCCTGCCCTAGAAGACTAAATATGGGAGTGGTGTAGACTTAGAGCAAACCTGACACCTGATTTTAAGAACACTGACTTATAAAATGACAGAGTTTGTGGTGAAGTCACAGGCTGTGAACAACAGGCCAATGAGGATCCCCAGAGTGTTTAAATCAGCTCAAACACTTTCAGATTTGGGACCAGGTGTGTGAGCCTAAGCAAGCCACAAATGCCCTACTCTCTCCTTGGTTTCATCTACAAAACAGATCTCCCATACCAGCATTCCTGTACCCTTAGAGAACACTTTTTTTTCATATTTTTCGAAGCACTTTCACACTCGTATCTGATCTGACCTAACAGTGGACGGGTTCAAAATGAAAGGTCCATGACCACACACCAATGCAAATGTTCTTCCCCAAGTCCACCATGACACCACAACAGTACAGTCTGTGGCACAGTGGAAAGAGTCAATCATCATGAATTGAGGATACTTAAGTTTGATTGCTGGTCCTAGGACTAGAGGCAGCACAGTACTGTGGAAAGAACACTAGATTTGGAACCCAGAGAGAGGAGCCTCTCCCAATTACGAGCTCTCTGACCCTGGACTCAGTGTCTGAGCATTGGTTTCCTCATCTGTAAATTACCTATTATTATTAGGTAATAATAATACCTAAAAGACCTACCTCTCATGGTTGTTGTGAGGACCCAACATGAACATACAGGTAAAGTGCTTTGCAAACCTTGTAAGACTGTGTAAATTTTAACTATTACTATTATTCCGGTAACCCTGGGCAGGTTATCACTTGTAGAATATATGCTCCCAAGGAAGGGAACTGTTCCCTCCCCCCCTTTCTCTTTCTTCTTTTTCTCTCCCTCCTTTCCCTCTCTTTTCTCTTTCTCCCTTCCTCCTCTCTATTTTACTTTTTCTCTTTCCTTCCCTCCTCTTTTTACTTCCTCTCTCTTGTCTTTCCTTCCCTCCTTTCTCTCTCCTTCCCTTTTCTCTTCTTCCTTCCTTTCTCTCACCTCTCCTCTAGTTCTCTCCCTCTCCCCCATTACCCATCAAAACATGCTGCACATAGGAAATGTTGGTTCTCCTGTCCTGGACTCTGCTCCCCCCTCTATAAAATGAGGAACAGAGTTTACAAACCTTCCCAGCTCTAATAGCTATTTTTCTTTCTATGATAGGATCCTAGCTTTAGAGTTGGATGGGGCCTTTGGGGCTATTTAGTTCTATACTCCCATCTTAAAATGAGGAAAGTGAAGTCCCTGAAGGCCTTTCCCAAAATCACACAGCTAGTGATTTCTTTAGGAACATACATGCCATTCACTAACCACAGCTGAAAGGGCCACATTTGGTTTTATTAATAGTGCCTTCTTTCTGCCTATCCTGGGGTCTCACTAGGAAGCACCCAATGGCATGCACAGGGATCACCTCCTGAGGGGCTCTTCAGTTCCCACTTTGCACAGAGCACCTTCTTCTCTTGATTGTTCATTGAAAATGCCTGCAAAAATGTGAGTTAAACCTGGAATATTTTCTGATAGGAATTCTTGCCAAGAGCCTGTAGGAACTTCTCAAGGAAACTGATTTGGGTTTTTCTTGTTTCAAAAAAGAAAAAAAAATCCTGTTTCTTCCATTGCTGTACCACAAAAAGGAATACTGGCAACAGATGGGTTGTGTTTGGGAACTGAGGACCTGGGATCAGTTCCTCTTTCTAACTCTGACATTGGCCAGGAATTTCTGGATTGTGGTTATAGAGCATTAAAGGTTGAAGAGACCCCTCATTTCACAGAGGCTGAACCCAAGGGCTGGCATGGGGAACTGACTTGCTGAAATCAGAGCTGGAAGAGACAGAGATTATCTACTCTAAGGATTCTTAACTTGGAGCCCATGAGTGTAAAAGATCAATATTTCGATCACTGTACTTCAATTTAATTTCTTTTCCTTGTGATCTCATTTATTTTAAGCATTTAAAAACATTATTTTCAGAAGGGTTCCATAGGCCTTACCAGATGGCCAGAGTGGACAAAGGGTTAAGAATCCTGGCTCAAATCTCCTTGTTTTGCAGATGAAGAAAATGGAGCCTAGCAAAGGAGGTGGTACCCAAAGTGATATCCTTCAGTAGGTATGCCCCCTCATTAGGGGCAGAGCCAGACCAGATTCACACCTGCAGATACAGTCTTTTCCCTACTCTCAGGGCTGGTCACTGACAAAATTGTATGGTAGACAAAATTAGTTTTTGCTATCCTGTGTACCTTTTAATACCTCTCACCTAAGTGCTAAATGCCCTATTGCCCTCCCCTAGATTCCCAGGCTATGGAATCCCGCCTGGGTCTGGTTTCCCTTAGGTTTGCTACCCTTTTCTTTCCCATTTTCTCTCTTCTCTCTTCCCTGGCTTGCCATAACCCTCTCCTCAAGTGCTATGTTCTATTACCTATTCCACGTCCCATTCCTTCAAGGCCCTGTTCTCTTCCTTCTAAAACGATAGCAGGCCAGTAAGTCCTGGGATTATGATAATGGGACCTTTCTTCCATTGTTATATTTTCCTGGGGACTTTCTGGTGAGAAATACTTAATGTAAATGAGTGTTTCAAAAGATCGTTGGCACTGAAGTAGGCTGGCAGAGGAATTTTTTCCCCCCACACTATGCAATCAGCTACTGAGTCCTTATGGTGTGACAGCCCCCATCCCTTCCTATTGTCCTCTGAGGTCCTATGGATTCATGGCACTATGCCCTGGGGTTAGGAGGAACTAGCTAAATGCAAAAGTCCAGTAGGAATAGGAAGAGGTTAGAGTAAGCCTCAATGACCTGTAATGACAATGACAACCAAGTGAAATGTGTTTCTTGGATGGGAATCCAAAGCAATTCTACCAGGCCTATAATGTTTGCTCGGAAGCTAGTGCATTCCAGTCCTATTGTCTGTCCTAGAGTCCTGTTGTGGGCACGCCTATCATATCCTCCCTAGAGGGAGGGAAAGAGAGGCCAAGACACTCCAAACTTAGGGCTTCTAGAGGCTGAAAAACTGCCTCAAGGGTGGGGTGGGGTGAGGTGGCATGCCATGGAATCTCTTTTCTGATGGTCTGATTGGTCGAGAACAAAGGTCCAAAGGTGATTATTTTTTGTCCCCATGACAATCACAAGGCAATTTTTGCCCAAGAGCTCACCAGTCAGCTGCTTGTAGGATAAGCGGAATAAGTCCAGATGGGCCCATTTCATTTTATGGGGCAGAATGAGTGACTGTGAGATTATATTACTTTTAGCACTTCATGGACATCTAAATTCTATGGTCTGGGTGGAAGCCAGTAAGGTGAGGGACTGGCTTAGGAGCTGGACAGATTCACCTGATCTTAATCATATCATATCAAACAATTTTTCTCTGGATATGTACATATATGCCCATACATACACAATGCCTGTCTATATATCTGAATGCATGTATTGTCCCCCTGGGTAAGGGGCCTGGGTCTTATTTACTTCTGTATCATTTCTAGTATCCGCTCAAAACCTTGCACACAGAAGATACTTAGTAAATCACAGAATCTAAGTATCTAAGTGTTAGGAAAAGACCTCATTGACCATTCTAGATGTATTCATGCCTGACCAAGAAATCCCCCCTTTCTCCCCTTAATTGTTCTATAGCCCACCTGCCAGGTAGTCCATTTAACCTCTGCTTAATGCCTGACCTCCAGTTAGAGGAATCTGCTGTCCTCTAAGGTAACCCATCCCACTTCTGGATCACTCAAATTGTTAGGAAATTTCTATCTACACTGAGCTGAAATAGTTGTTAAATAAATTTATATGCTAGCGTTGATATATGACAACATATTTAATATGAAAAATATAATATAGCCAGTAGAGCTCCTGTAAAACCTAGACTTCCCCAGAACCTAGGCCCTGTGAGACTCTGGAACAGAAAAGAGTCATTTTCACTCCCCCAAACATACCCTTCCCCAACCCAAAACAACAAAAACTCTACAGAATCAGAATCACAATGTCAAGGCATCTTGACAGGACCTTACAGATCATCTATCTCAACCCCCTTATTTTAGAGTTGAAGAAACTGCAGCACAAGGGAAGGGAAGTGGTTTGACCAAATTCACACAGGTACTAAGCAGACCGACCAAAAAACGGTCTGAGAAACAAACAAACCAACCAAGAAGCATCAGAGATGTTACCTGATTTCTCACAATTGGTCAAATTGCTTCACAGAAGGAAAGTTCTGGCTGGCTGACAAGATACATGAAAGACCATCTTTTTTTTTTCCTTGATAATGTCAAAAAGTATGGGAGAATCAACAAGAGGAAGATAAGGGAGAAGCAAATCAGAGAAAAGGAGAGGAAAAGAAGGCATCAATAGGAGTTGAGAGCAATAGAGAGTATGACTTAGCATGCATTTATTAAGCTCCTGCTATGTAAAAGGTCTCATGCTGGGTACTAGTGATATAAAGAGCCTGACTTCCAGGAGCATACAATCTCATAGGAAAGGAAAGACATATACATAAGTAACTTGAATATAAGTTAGATTATGATTAAACCTACAGGAGAGGTCAAGATTCAAGGATGGAGGGATGATTTCCAGCTGGTGGGACTCTAGTAGGCTGCTGGGAACAGGCCCTCAAGAGGAAGGAAAGACTTACAACACAGATATATCAGAGGAGTTCTGCCAGGCATGGAGATGCTTCTAAGCAAGGACAAGGAGTACAGAGTGCATGCAGAGAATGACTGGGGAGTTGCCCAGCTCGGCAGGAATGCAACGTGTCTGAAGAGGAAATCGTGTGAGCACAGGGTCATAGATCCAGAGTTCGAAGGTCCTTCAGAGGCCACTTAGTCAAAATCCCTCCTTTTGTAGATTAGGAACCTAGAGGATGAAGTTAATTGTGAATGTTACAAAGCTAGCCAAGTACTACAGTTGGGTCTTAAACTCAGGTTCCTTGACTCCAAACCCAGTGTTAGGGTTCTTTCCACTGCCCCACTCCATGTGAAAGAGGCTAGAAAGGTAAGTTAGAGTGAGACTGTGGGCCCTTTAAAAACATGTTAGGCAGTGGATGCTTTATTCAGTAGTCAATGTGGAGCCATGGAATGCTTTTAAAGAGAAGACAGAACATTGTTGTTCAGTTGTTTTCAGTCTTGTCTGACTCCCTGTGATCCCACTTAGGGTTTTCTTGGCAGAGATACTGGAGTGGTTTTGCCATTTCCTTCTCTAGCTCATTTTACAGATGAGGAAACTGAGGCAAACAAGGCTGAGTGACTTGCCCAAGGTCACATAGCTAATAAGTATCTGAGGCTAGATTTGAACTAAGGAAGATGAGTCTTCCTGACTCCAGACTCAGCACTCTATCCATATCCTCCTGGATAGGGGAGACAAAATGCAAAATACATAGCAAAGCTATCTACAGGATGAATAGGAAATAATTTTAAAAGGGAAAGCACTAGAATTAAGAGGAGTTAGGGAAGGTTTAGGAGAGCTAAGTTGGCACAGCAGAGAGTGCCAGGCCTGGAGTTAGGAAGACCTGAGTGCAAATCCAGCCTCAGACACTGTGTGACCCTGGCAAGCCACTTAATTCTGCTTGCCTCAGTTTCTTCTTCTGTAAAATAAGCTGGGAAATGAAATGATAAACTACTCCAGGATCTTTGACAAGAAAAGCCCAAATGGGGTCATGAGAACTTGGACACAATTGAACCAACTGAATGACAACAAACGGGAAGGCTTCCTGCAGAAGGTGGCATTTCAGCTGTATTTGTGTGTGCATGCTAACCAGACGCCAGTGCTGCATTTAGTATGGTGTGCTCTGCCTACTGTCCACTGCAGTCCTCCCTGGGGCTGAAGTCAGGGCCCATATCTGTGTGGCTATATGTAAATCTACCATACATAACAGCACAGAGCTGCTCTTGAAGTATGTCCCAATTACACATATTGATAATGGTGATGAGAAAAGGATAAATGATGTTCAGAGGCTCACTGGGCTCTACTAAAGGGGGAGCATATTAGAATAGACAGAGGTCCTGTCAGAAGCATTTCTGCCCCAAATGCTTAAAATAATGATGTTTCAGCACTTACAGAGAGGATTTACTATCTAGAAAGCATGGCTACTGACAGCCGCTGAAAGTGGAAGTGAACTTGGGCTTCCCCGTACAGCAGATGTCATTTTAAATGCCTGTATAAAGAGAGGCTGTACATACCCTGTAGATCTCCTGGTCACACTGCCAAAGACCCACGAGCAGCCCTGGAGTGAAAAGCCTGGATTTCTAACTCCAGCTCCAACACTGACCTTGCTGTCTTGCTTTGGGACCCTGGGCAAATCACTTCTCTGGGTCTTAGTTTTCTCGCTGACAAAATTAATATAATAAAGCTTATCCTTCTTACCTCCCAGAACTATTGGGAGGATCGAATGAGATCATGGCTGAGAAACAGCTTTGAAAAGTACAAAGTATGACATGAATGTAACATGTTATTATTGTTATTAAATATATCTTTACAAAGATATCTCTTTATAATTAAATGTGTCACGTCAGTGGGACACACTTTGCAAGTACCATCTCATTTATCCTCAAACCATTCTTTTGGGGATAGAGAAGGCCAGAGGTGTTATTATCGCTATTGGAGATGGAGCTGAAGAAATCTATAGCACACTGAGATTAGGTGATATGCAGGTGATATGCCCCAGGTCACATAGCACAGCCTATCAGGATAAGATTAACATACAAAACTCAGGCCTTTCAATTCGGCATAACACATTGCTTTCATTTAGTTAAGAAACGTTTGGGGGGCGGCTAGGTGGCGCAGTGAGTAGAGCGTTGGCCCTGGAGTCAGAAGGACCTGAGTTCGGATCCAACCTCAGACACTTAATGCACACAAAAAAAAAAACCTAGCCGTGTGACCTTGGGCAAGTTACTTAATCCCAATTGCCCTAAAAAAAAAAAAAGAAAGAAACGTTTGGGATGTGCCTATGTGTTCCTGAGTCTTGGATCTAGTCAGTTGTCTGAGGTGAGGATCTGGTGGGACTTTTCCAGAAATGGGCATAAGCATGGCTTATAGAAAATATGCATAGCCGTAGGAGGTAAATTAACTATCCTAGGGGACTATACTTATATCTAGGTTTCTGTCATCATATGAACAGTGGCTTCTTAGGCTTTCTTCATGTGAGGACAGCTTGAGATGAACAGAGATAAAGCAAATAATCTACTTGTTTATGCTTTTTATATAAAACTTTGTTTTTAAGTTTTACTTGGATGGGATGATACTCTTCTACTTTTCACAAATATTTTATTTTCCCTTAAATAGCAGTCTTATGAGTAATATATAAGCAAACATCAGTTATAGCAAGGGTGAAAGGCAAAACAACCTGTAAGTACAAATTCTATATCTTTCTCACTAGCTAACTGTTATAAGCTTTGTTTACAGAAACATTAGGTTGAATCACCTTCCTATATTTTTCTCTTTTACCTAACTGGCTGTCCCAGGCTATTTTCATAGCCCCACATGTCTTTCTTCAACTGTCACTAGACCTTTGCTGTTATCTTTTTATCACTTACGCCCTACTTCCCTGGAGAGACTACTTTTAATTTCTTCCAGTTTAGACCATTCTTACCCCTGCTGGTTTCAAGTTCCAGCTCTTGTTTCATCCCTAATGTTTATCCTGCACATATATTTTACAACCTGGCCCAACTTCCTTTTTTTTTTTTTAATGGGGAAGAAAATATAAAAAAATAGTTTTATGTCCATTAAACTCTTCAGAACTAGTTATAACCAAATTTATGTAATGAATTTGTTACATGAAGACAAAAGCTATCAGAGTTAAAGACTTATGTCTTAAAACTGCCTTTGTGTAGGGATCCTAGGATCTAATAAACCTAGACAATGAAGAACTCCTGCCTTGTTAGCCTTTGGAAGCTGTGACATCACCAACACTCTGAACCTTCCAACCAGTCAGCTTCACAAAGATTCTAAAGAGTCAGGGCATTATCACTTAGGACATTTTCTTTGTCCCATGCATGCCTGGCACATACATAGTAAAATAAGTGCTTGCCTTGCCAAGACTCCTCCATGGGTAGAGCTAGTGAGAGGCAGTCAGCAGGCTGAATCAACCAAGATTTCTTTAAAGTCAACAAACTTATAATAAGTTTTATGCTAGGGACTGGCACACAGTAGCTGTCCACAATATTTGCTTCTCAGATCCCACCTCTCTCACTAAACTTTTTGAGACTGATCAAATGAAAGCTGATGGCTTCTATGGTCTTGCTTAGACCAGGAATGTCCCTAGTCTCTCCAACTCCTTGTACCAATCTCCTCCCTAATTATGTAGTTATCTCTAATTCCCAGCTCCCCTAAATTATACTTATGTTAAACATGGATTAAATCTACTGTCTACCTTTGTACTGGTGAATGCTTTTATTCTGCTGTCTGTATATCATTTATGTGTTGATGCACATCTGTGTAAACAGTTTTCCATTTTAATTTCCTTGGGAACAAGGACAATCTATAACATAGGGCTTCACACAGGGACATATGCAATTGTATATTTAATGAAGTCTTTTGGGCAATGATGAGAATTTAAGAACAATTTCTTGTTGGATCTGCATTTCAGATCAAAGTAGAGACCTTGTCATTTGGCCCATGAACCACCTAATTGAGGCACCGTCACTTCCTTGGCAGCACCATACCTTAACAACGGAGAAAGAATTCAAGAGGTAATAATAAGCATCTTCAATGCTGAGCTTGCAAACCCAAGGTAGCTCCAGGGAATGGAGAGAGCACTGACCCAGAATCAGGAGTCTAGGGTTCAACAGTCCTAGTTTCTCCATTAACTCACTATATGACCTTGGCAAAGTCATTTCCCCTTTTGTGACTCATTTTCCTGCTTTGTAAAATGAGGGTATTAGGAGAGATGATGTCTAAAGAGCCTTCTGCTTTTAAAATTCTAAATGTTTACATCAATGATAGCAAACATTGTGAAGGGCAAATGTTTTCTTCCACTGAAGGATTCACTGACATACCTAGGAATACCTAGGCTTAGTTCAGACATTTGCAGACAACTAGGCCAGAGAACTGGGATGCCACTTTTTGGATCTTCTTATGCTTACTGAGTTCCATGTAAATGAAACCAAAGAGAGACCTGACCTGGTCAGGAGCAAGCTGCAGGCCAGTGGGGTATATGTGAAATACACTGAATTAGCAGGTCTGGCTTAGAATACTGGCTCTGTCACTTACAACCTGGGTAATCCTGGACAAAGTCCCTTCTTTTCTCTAGGTGTCAGCTTCCTCTGGTATGAAACAAGGGGGCTGAACTCCATGATCTCCGGGGCAGTAAGTACCATGTTGGGCCTGGTGTCAGGAAGATCTGAGTTTCAGTCTGATGTCAGACATAGCTAGTGCTCTGTGACCCTGAGTAAATCACATAGCCTCCATTTGCCTCAGTTTCTTCAAATGGGGGTTACCACAGAACCTTCCTCCCAGGGTTGCTGTGAGGATCAAATGAGGCCACTTCTAAGGGCTCAACATGGTGCCTATCACACAGTAGGTGCTATAGAAATGCACCTTCTTTCGGTCTACTCCCCCACCCAAAAGTGTTACCTGAAAAGGCTGAAGGTATCTCAAGGGTATTCATGATTATGATTAATGATAATAATTTACACTTTATGATAATCATGATTATGATTAATGGTAAAAATTTACACTTTTTAAAGTATTCATATCAACCTTAGTAGTTTTTGTGTAAATATTATGTCACTTTGCAGTTGGGGAAACTGACACTTAGAAGGGTGAAGTGACTTGCCCAGATAATAGGTCTCAGAAGATCAAGTCCAACACTTTTGATTTATCAATCAAGCATTGATAAAACACCTATTCTGAGGCAGGCACCCTGCTGGCTGTTGGGAATACAAATATGTATTTCTTCTCTCAAAGAATTTTTGTGGAGCTCATAAGCCAGCATGGATCCCAATAAGGAGAGGCAGTTAGAGTGCTGGATTTGGGGTTAAGAAGGACTAGGCCAGGGTGGGGCTAGGTGGCCCAGTGAATAGAGCATGGCCCTGGAGTCAGGAGGACCTGAGTTCAAATTTGGCCTCAGACACTTAACACTTACTAGCTGTGTGACCTTGGGCAAGTCACTTAACCCCAACTGCACTGTTTCTCCCCTCTCCAAAAAAAAAAAAAAAAGGACTAGGCCAAACACTAAGCTAGCAGTCTGGCCCTGAGCAAATCCCTAGGACTCTCAGTTTCCTTAGCTGTAAAATGGGATAACAATGACATCTGTTTCAAAGTATTGTGGTAAGGATTAAAGGAGATAATGTATTCAAAGTGCTACCTAAACCCTTAAGGTACAATATAGACAAAAACTAGGATTTCTGAGTGGGCACGCGACTTCTTTTGTTTTGGGAATTTCCAGGGAGTAAATTCCCTCTACCAGCAAGGATCAATAAAAGGCGAGCAATTTAAGGTCTTAGAGAGGTGCCGGGGGCACTTAGAGAAGAGGGACTTGCCCAGGTTTCTGAGCCCAATGTGACAGATGTTCATTGAGCCAAGTATTTCTTTTTTTTCCTTTTTTTGGAGGGCAATTGGGGTTAAGTAACTTGCCCAAGGTCACACGGCTAGGTTTTTATTTGTGTATGCGTTAAGTGTCAGAGGCCGGATCCGAACTCAGGTCCTTTTGACTCCAGGGCCGACGCTCTACTCACTGCGCCACCTAGCCACCCCAGAGCCAAGTATTTCTGACTCTATCTACAACCTGCAAAGCTCCATGAGCTCTGACGATGATGATTAGAAGAAGGAGAGAAGACTTCAGGTGCCAGAGGGAAGAAAACCTCAGATGGAAATTTTAGGCACCCGTCCTGAGCAGTGGGGGAGAAAGTAGCTCATTAGTCGACCTTTACCTCAGTTTCCCCCCCTATAAAATGCAGGGAGATAACACCTCACCTCCATAACTTACTGGAGTGCTAGAATCAAATGAGAGAATAGATTCCAAGGCTCGGAAAGGTGTCAAATTCAGTATTTGCGTAAGGGATTGTTATTAAAGGGGATCATCCCACCTGTCCCTCCGGCCTTCCTCACAGGGGAGGGGCATAAAATCCGTAAATACTCCGGACTCAGGAGGGGAACCCAGCCAGAGACGTTATTTATTATGGCCGAAGTCTCCTTCGCTTGCTTTCTCTGAGTGCACTAAGAGGCCCCCATGGGGACAGCAGCCAGAAGAAAAACATATGTAAATGCAGTTAATTTGTAAAATTTCTCCCCCCAGAGAGTGCCAGACTCGATTTCCCTCCAGGGCATTTGCTGTGGCAAAGGATTTTGCCGTTAGTTACTCGGGCAGCAGCCTCCCACGACTCCCTTTCCCAGGGGACAGTTCAGTTCTACCCTATCCAGGGGGAAAGGCTGCGGGCTGGCTCCCGGCCAGCGCCTGTCTGTGCCGGGCGGCCCGGAGGGAGCACTGTTCCAACTCCCCCTCACAGGAGCCTGGCTCTCTGCACAGCCAGCCTTTCCCGGGAGCCTGGGTAAGCTAACACTCCCCGCGCCGGAGCGCGGCCGGGGGGTGTGGGGGAGGCGGGCAGACTGGGCATCTGGGAGCCACTCATCTGCCAGTAACCCCTGGCCCCCCTCTCCCGCCCGCCCACCCAAGGCCTGGACTTGAACCTGCCAGAAGCGGGGGTGTGATAAGAGTCACAGCTCAGGGAGCGAGCTGCCTGCACCGGCATTTTCCGCCCTCTAAAGCAAACAATCAAACAGGAAATTAATCGAGAAACCCACATCCATGCAAGGTTCAGGTTGTGATTTTCACAGCCCCGGAGCCAGGAAATTCAAAGTTTTGGTCCCCATAGCAACCCAAATGTAACATCACTGACTCTTGAGGCTGGAAAGGGACTTAGAGAGGTCAACATGGCCAATCCCCAGGCTCCGGACAAAATATAGCACCGAAAATACCCTGCCTGAGATGGGATATAGATATCCTAGCAGTAAAGCTTCACTGGTTTGGGGGCAAGAAGACCTGAGTAGTGAAACAGTACTGGACTCTGATAGAAAACAATTGAGTCTAGAGGTGGATGGGCCAGCTGGGCAACCTCTCTTTACCCGAGTTTACTCTACTTACCAATGAAATAGGGATAAATTAAGGAATCTAAGCAGCAAAGTGGACAGGGTCCTGTAACTGGAGTCAGGAATACCCAAGTTCAAATCCTACCTCAGAGATTATTTGTAAGTCACCTAACTACAGTTTACCTTGGTTTCCCCATCTGCTAAATGGGGATAATAAAAGTACCTACCTCCCAGGGTTGTTGTGAAGATGAAACGAGATATTTGTAGAGGGCTTTGCAAACCTTGAAGCACATATAAATGTTAGTTAATATTATTATTGTTATCACTAAACTGTCTATGACCTTAGAGGGTCAGTGTAAGGCTCCGAGGAGAAAATGAATATGAAAGTGCTTTGTAAACTGTAAAACCACATAAAAATATAAAGAATGATTATTAAGCCATCATTTAAACATGAACTTGTACCCTTATTTGACATGTCACACGATACACAGTGCAAAGAGTACTGAGCAAATTCTACCTGTCCAAATTGTGTCCGTCTTTGGGGCCTACCTACATCAATTTCTAATTAATAAATCCATCCAACTTCAACCCACCTTCATCTTCCATTCTCCAATTCTTATTGCATCTTTTGAGGGTCTGTATCACATTTGGTTACACATCAGCCATTTATTTTCAACTATGTCTTGCCTCCCCAATTAAATTGCAAACTCTTTATCTTCTTGTCTAGCCATTTACACCAAAGGGTCTAGCACACAGTAAGTGATCAGTTCCTAATAATAACAATGGCCAACATTTATTGTGGTCCAGACCAAAGATTTCAATGGTGTGAAGCACTGATGTCAAATTCTAATAAGAAATGCGGTGGCTAAAACTATGTACATTAAAGCATTTGAATTAGAAAACCACATATGAACATTATCTGTGTGTTACTGTATTTTTACTTATTTTATTAAATATTTCCCAACTACATTTTCATCTGGTTCTGAGAACCAGAGTGTGAAGGTTCCCCCCACTCATGCAGATTCCATCTATAACTTAGAGTCTTAAGAGAGTGGCCTCTGGGTGGCTAAATGAATTACTCATGGGTCACACTGCCAGTATTCATCACAAGCAGGCTGTGAACCCGAGACTTCCAGTCTTTCTGACTCCACGGAGGCCCAAGCTTCTTCCTGACATTTATATAGTGATCTCCATACACAATCTCATTTGATTGTCACAACACACTTATAGACACATTTGTTGACTGACTGGGGATTAATAATCACACAGAAAGCAAAGCATTTTGAGGGTTTGTACGTTGTGAATGTAGGGTCTGAGAGAGTGTGTGTGTGTGTGTGTGTGTGTGTGTGTGTGTGTGTGTGTGTGTGTGTTTGAGGAAGCCAAGGAGTCCCTTAGCCTGGCAGGAAAGGAGATAAGAGGGAGTTGGAGCCCTACCCAAGAAGGAAACAAACCGGATCCTTCCTCACAAGTCACCCTGTCTTTCCATCAGAGATGGGAAGATAGCAGCCAGGCCTGGAGGCCAGTATCACAGGGGTGGCCAGGCTATGGTGGCCTAGCTTAGACAGAGATGGGGAGCTGGAAAGGCATGTGGGGCCCTGGGGAGGGGGGGGGAAGCTTCCCCCCTTGCCCCTGGAGCCAGCTCCCTCACATTGAGCAAACGAGTGGAAAGAGAGCAGAGACGAGCCTGCTGGAAAGCAGACAAAGAGTCTACTTTATTTCCTAACAGGCCAAGCCACATGCCAGAATCTGACAGGCCCGTCATCTAATACCCAGCCTTTGTTGCAAAAGAGTTCTTTCCTCTTTTGGGGCAGGCTCCCTGGGGCTGATGATCGAGCAGCTCTCACGGAGGCCAGGAGATACTTCCAACGCACTTGTCTGGGTCTCAGCAGGGACAGTTGACAAGTCACAAGAGAGACAGCATGGTGCAAGAAGGGGACTGGATTTGGAGTCAGGACGCTGGGTTGGAATTTTAGTTCAATGCATATCACCTGTGTGACCTGGGACAAATTGTTTAACTTCTCTGGGTCTCAGTTAAAATGAAGGGGCTGGACTAGGATCACTTCCAGCTCCAAATCTAGGATCCCATCCATGATCTTTTCCCTGCCTCTCATATTACAGAGGAAGAAACTGTGGCCCAGAGGAATAGTCTGTTGCCTGGAAGTCATATAGCTAGTTAGTGGCAGAATCAGGACAAAGAACCAGGTCTCTGGACCCCTAGCCCAGTCCTCATTCTACCACCAAACGTGGCTTTTCCTTCCTGTAAATGATTATGCCACTTAAGACAGAGGTGGGGTCTTGAGGCATCTTGCAGCTGGCTCCGGCAGTCAATTACCTCTTTTCGTCAACAGCAAAGCATAATCCTCATTAGAAAGAAGCTAAGTCTTTTAGGGGTAGAGAAGGTAGAGAGAATGTGAAAGGAAGCCACTTTCCCTGAATTTTCTGATACAACTGTTAACGGCAACAGCAGGAGTAAAGATTCTCCTTCCTTCCATCCCAAGATCAAGAAACCCAAATTCATGAAGCCAACTCAGCTTATCTAACCAGAACAAAATGTGCATTGTACACTTCCAACCTACCAGCCCACTTAGGTGTTCAGGGCAGGATGCAAGGATGCCTTAATCCTTTCCTTTTCTATCCTCTAATTGTTTCAGGGAGTAACCTTCATATACCATTCCTCATGTTCTACAGAAATCTAAAGCCATCCACCACTCTCACATTTGTAGTGTTGAAAGGTGAAGAGAAGAGCCTCCAAGAGGTCTGGAATCCAGGAGGCTTATCAATGTGGTGCCCAGAATTCTGGGTATGACTGCTCTAATAAAATCTGGGTATGTTTGTTTAAACCATGTTATGCTTTGCTTGATAGTTAAAAATCTAGGAAAGATCAAGGTCCCCTTTATGAAAAGTCAAGCAAGGGCTAGGTTTTAAGATGTAAGCACCATGCTTCTGAGGGAAGAGATAGAGGTTAAGATGCAAAGGCAAGGGGCAGTGATGTCTTCTTCGTTCAGCTAGCAGAGAAGAACAGCAACACCTGAGCAGAGTTAGAGTGAAAAGAATAACAGGAAAGGTAATTAGTACTTGTACCCCAAAGAGCAACTGCCAATAATTTGGGGCTAAGCAGAAGGCTGTGAAAAGCACCGAAAGCAGCCTGTGGGTGATACAAAGGATTAGTTAAATATTGTTTGCTAAAAGTTAGTTTGGAGATAAGGGTTTTTAATAGCTACTTAGACATTTATTTTCCTTTGTAACCTCAGCTCTTAGTGGGTGTGATGCTTTCCAAATAAAGATGATATTTTTGCATGAAGTGCATGGGTACAAGGTGTGATAGGACAAAGGACACTCTTTGAATAAGATGCTAGGATACATCAGCGAGCTTACACCCCCAGGAGGGGCTGTCCCCCTATTCTGTACACCCCACTGGCTGATAACCCTAGAGATCTTATGAAAATATGAGAGGTCTTTCTTCACTTCAGGCCCTCCCTTCTCTAGAAGAGAACATGGCCCTGGTCCTGGGATTTCTGGATTCCAATTCTACTTGCTAAGCAAGCCACACATCAATAGACCAAACAACTCTGAGTCAGGAACTCTGGGTCTTGTTACTGGTTGTTCCTCTAATTTGGGGGCAGCTAGGGGGCGCAGTGGATATGATGCCCTGCCTGGAAACAAGAAGACTCATCTTCCTGAGTTCAAATCTGACCTCAGACACATACTAGATGTGTGACCCTGGGTGAGTCACTTAACCCTGTTGGCCTCATCAGTAAAATGAGCTGGAGAAGGAAATGGCAAACCACTTCAATCAAGAAATCCCCAAACGGGGTCACGAAGAGTGGGACATGATTGAATAACAACGTTCTAGTTAGCTGACATGATAAATCTACACACATAGAGAATAGTTATGTACTAAACTGATATATAAAAAAGCATTGGGTTTGGTGTTTGGGGATGTGAGTTTAAACTCCAGTTCCCAGGTCTATGGGTTACTGCCTGTGTAACCTTGGGAAGGTCACTCAATCCTTCTAAGTCTCAGCATCCTTACCTATAACAAGGGAGTAAGCTTTGACTTAATGACCCCCTGGATCTCTTCTAGCATAAAACAGATGATTCTATTATCCTCTGGGAAGTGTGACTAAAAGTCATGAGACCAGTCCTATGGACCACACACATATTTTATTCTTACATATGTAAATAAGTGTAGATGCCCAGATATGTAATATACATGTATCTATGTACAATAAAATGCTGCCTTGGCCAACAATATTACAATTCCTTCCGTCATACTATGAATCTACACACTAACATACTGACATGTAAAACACTTCCTCAGGAATTCTCCCTTGAAGACAGGTTGTTTTACCTAATGTGTTTGTGGAGCTGTTGATTAATCACGTGCGGTATGGTATGCCTACACACACAATGTGAATACATATGTAGAAATAGATGCCTCAGTTTCCTCTTTTGCAGAAAACGAGCTAGATGAGGAAACAGCAAACCACTCCAGTATCTCTGCCAAGAAAACCCCAGGTGGGGTATATGCAAGGTTGGACAGGACTGAAAACAAACCAGACAACTGTATGGCACAGTGGGGGCTGAAATGAAATGCAGAGTAGTGGGGTGGGACTGCATGTTACTGACCCTTTCTGGGCTTTAGTTTTTTATCCTTAAAAAAGAAGAGGTTGGATTTTATGACCTCTAAGGTCCTTACTAGCTCTAAATCTACAAGCTTATAATCTCGGTTTCCCCATCTATACAAGAGGGGGTTAGGCCTGGGATGTTCTCTTAGCTCCCTTCCAGCTAACATTCTATAGCTGTGAGTCAGTCCCAGGAACTGAGACTGTGTTTAGGGGTTAGAGGTGGGGGTAGGGGGAATGGCTGGAATAATCCTAAACTGTGGATAATTACAGAAAAAACCCTCTGGATGTCTAGCTCAAGGACACCTATTGAGATTCAGATAGGAACAGAAGACTTACCTTCCAACTCACACAACTGAGAGAGAAAGGGGTTAGGGGGAGAAGAGAGAGAGAGGGAGAGAGGGAGAGAGGGAGAGAGGGAGAGAGGGGGGAGGGGGGAGGGGAAGAGGGGAGAGAGAGAATAAGAGAGAGAGAGAATATCTGTGCTTATTCTCTCACTCTTCTGTCCCCTTACCCTCCCTCCTCTTTCCTTCTCTCTCCCCCCTCTTTTCCTCTCTCTCCCTCCTTCCCTCCCCCTTGTTCTCATTCTCTCCCCTCTTCCTCCTTCTTCTCTCTCCCCACCCTTGTTCTCTCCCCCCTCCTTCTCTCCCTCTTCTTCTCCTCCTCTTCCTTCTCTCCCTCTTCTTCTCCTCCTCTTCCTTCTCTCCCTCTTCTTCTCCTCTTCCTTCTCTCCCTCTCCACACACACACACACACACACACACACACACACACACACACACACACACACAGAAGAGAGGATTAAGGCGGTGAAAGCGCAGGTCCTTTGCTTTCCTGTCATTCATTAGGGCCATGGATAAGATGGCTTTTCAGCTTTTCTCCCCCCAGCCCTCTCCTTTTACTTTTGTAACCCCAAAACAAAAGTCAAACCCAAATCCAAGTGACCACTACCACCTTTTTTTCCATTCTTTCACCCCACCCCCGCTCATCATGAAATTATTAATGATGTTCTTCTTTGGCAGGGGATACAGCATTGTTGTATGTGGCTTTTTATTAGTAAGCGCCTGTAGTCACTTTGGCCCTTGGTATGGGAGGCTGGTGGAGGGCTCAGTCATCACCCAGCAGGAACTCCTTTGGCAGAGAGGAGAGGCTGTGCCTTTGACGGGAGGCTCCAGTGGGGGAAGGAGCAGAGGGGGTAAGGGCTCTGTGTCTGGGACATTGCATTCTCCAGACGTTTTGCCTCCAGACCGTGGTATGATAATAAAGGTCAGTCACAGGACTGTAGCATCATAGATCTGGGGTTGGAAGGGACCTCTGAGGACATCCAGTCCAGCTCCCTCTTTTTCAGACAGGGAAACCAAGCACTGGTGAGGTCATGTGACTTGCCCAAGACTGCAGAGCAGAGATTCAAACTCAGGTCTTCTGCCGAAAAGCTCTTTGCACTATACTATAGTGCCTCTGTAGTTGCCTCGGAGGGATTTCTAGTTAAGGGGAGGGCAGAGTCATTTGAGGAAAGCAGGGAACCTAAGCCAGCCAGGCTCATCCAACGGTTTCGTTCTTGTACCAGGCAGAGCACAGACAGCCAAGGAGACACCTCCCCCTGGGGTGACAGGTCCCTCCAGGTTTCTTCCCTTTACACAGATTTGGTGCTGGACTCTGGGTGTCTGACAAGAAGAGCTTCAGTACTGTTCTATACCTCCGACACATCTCATAAACCATCAATTCTGTCTCACTTCTAACTTTCCCACTCCCTTTCACCCCACTTGTTCTCAGTCTTGCTCAAGTCACCCCTTTGTCTAAAATGACCTCTCCTGTCTTTCTCACCTCTGCACTCATCCTTCAATTCTAAGCCAAAACCCTTTTAACCTCCCAACCCTTTCAACTCTTCCCGATCCTCTGAATCTCTGCAGCATGTATACTCTATACCATGCAAGATGGCATTTAATTATTCTCCAATTCATACATTCAGAGCTGGAAGGAATCCTATTCAATTTGATTAATTTTGTATTTATTTGGTGTCTGCTGTGTGTAAAGTGGTATGATGAGGGCAGCTGGATGGTGAAGTGGATAAGGTGCTGTCCCGGAGTCAGAAGGACGTGGGTTCCAATCTGACCTCAGACATTTACTAGCTGTGTGACTGTGGGCAAGTCACTTAACTGTTTGCCTCAGTTTCCTCATCTGTAAAATGTGCTGGAGAAGGAAATGGCAAACCACTCTAGTATCTTTGCCAAGTAAACCCCCAAAGGGTTCATGAAGAGTTACACATGACTGAAAAACAATTAAGCAACAACAATTTGTAAAGTGGTATGATTGGCTCTTGGGGGATCACAGAGCTAAGGCTTGGAAGCCATCTAGTCCAACTTCCTCATTTCATAGGTGAGAAAACTGAGGCTTATGAAGAACAAGTGACTTGCCCAAGGTCATAAAGATAGTAAGAATTACTGGGGGTGGAATAAAGAGATAAATTAGATAGTCTGTCCCAGGGACAGATTTCACAGAGTTGAGTGGCTTCCCCAAGGTCACATAGCATCAGCAGTAGGAATTATAGGCAAGTGCCCAATGATTTAACTTTAATGGTCCCCCTCTGCCCTTATTTCTCTGTAGCATTTGATATTCTTGATCAATTTCTTCTCTTGAACATTTTCTCCTCTCTGAGTTTTTGTGTCACTTTTTCATCTTACATGAAACAAGGTCTTCCTGACTCCAAGCCCAACACTCTACCCACTGAGCAGCATAGCTGCCTTGGTGAACTGATTTGTTCAAGGTCACACTGTCAGTGAGGCAGAGAGCCAGGACTTCTGACTCCTTTCCCCTACATCAAGCTCTCTGTGGTTCATCTCTTTAGTCATATATTGATACAAGTTCCTTGATGGCAGAAACCAAGAACCCTACTTCTCTTGTACCCTCCCTCCCCTCAACAATGATCACTGTGTCTGGCTATGGGGAGTGGGGAGAGGGAGAGACAGGTGATGGCACAGTGAGCCTTGATTCAAAGTATACACTCGGAATAGATTTAATTAGCAGAGTAGCGATCTAGTCCTGTTGTAGGAAAGAATGGTACAGGAGGAGGGCTCACCTTCTTCATTCTCCCCTCCTCACCTCTACCTTTCCACTACTCTTTATGGAATAGGATTATAATTAAGAACATTAAAATAGACCAAGTTTGGGGGTGGTAAGAAAAGTAAGAAGACCTGAACTTCCCAAGTCCTCATTCTGTTCTATTTTCCATGATCTTCTATTTCACCTCTGCTACACAGAGATGTCATACCCCTGATACTTGCCCTCGCCCATGAATGCTCTACTCTCTCTGTTAATAAACCATGACATTAATTTATTAGTCTGATCATAATCTTTTATCATTCCATCCTTTCTCTGTGCAACCTCCAAGCTTCCTAACTCTCAGGATTTTCCCAGGCCATCACTCCAGTGCTGGCGACACTCTCTTTCCCAGTCTTGACAACTTGGTTAAATAGTTCAACTGGATTCCTCGAACCCTAGCCAAACCCCAATCTGGAATTTTCCCCACCATCCACCCCCTTTACTCCTATTCACATGCTGATGAATGGAGCTAGAGGAAGTCATGAAACAATTTGGTTTGGGTTCACTACAAATTCATGCTATCTAATCTCAACTGGGATGCCCTTGCAGCAAATCAGTCCTCCCTTGGGCTCCCGACCTAATCTATTCCTTATCCCACTCACTAGCTGCAGTTTCAAACCTTTGACTCTCCTCAAGACTCCCAGGGCATGCCCCCCACACCCTATCTGCTGAGGTCCCTGCCTCATAATTCACTAAAAAAGCTGAAGATGGTTGTTGAGAGTTGTCTATTCTCCACTTTTCATCTTCTATGCCTCTGACATCATCCCTCAGGATTTCTTCCTTGACTCTAGTCTATGATGATTAGGTGGCACCTTCGACCCCATCCCTTCCCATCTTCTCCAGCAGATTGCTCACACTAGCATTGCCACTCCCCCTCTAATCTTCAATCTCTCCCCATCTTCTGGCTCCTTCCTTTCTGCCTATAAACATAGCCATGTCTTCCCTATCCTTAAAAAAAACCCTCACTTCCCTTTAGCTATCATCCTAAGTCTCTTCTCTCCTCAGACAAACATCTTGTAAAAGCAGTCTATGTTCAGCTCTTCCACTTCCTCTCAATCAATCTATCAATTAATCAAAATTTATTAAGCACCTACTATGTGCCAGGCACTGGGTATACATAAAGAGGCAAAAGAGAGTCCCTGCCTTCAAGGAGCTTAGAAACAAATGGGGACAAAACATGCAAACAAATTTACATAAAGTAAGCTATATACAAGATAGACAGGAAATAATTAACAGGGGGAAGGCATTAGAGTTATGAGGGGTTGGGGAAGACTTCTTGTAGAAGGTGGGATGTGAAGAAAACCAGGGAGGTCATTAGTTGGAACAAAGGAAGGAGAACATTCCAGGCATGGGACACAACCAGAGAAAATGCCAGGAGACAAGAGATGGATTGGCTTGCCAGGTTGTCAGCGTCCCTGGATTGAAGAATACATGTTGGGGACTAAGATGGAAGAAGACTGGAAAGTTAGGAGGCAGGTTATGGAGGGTTTTGAATGCCAAACACAGTATTTTGTACTTGTGCCTGAAGGCAACACATGCAACACGGTGTGTGCATGTATGTGTATAACACGACTGGACCTTCATTTTAGGAAAATCACTTGAGTGATTGAATGGAGGATGGACTGGAGTAGCCAGAGACTTGAGGCAGGCAGATCCATCACTAGGCTATTGCAGTGATAATTGCATGAGAGTCTGCACTTGTGTCAGGGGAGAGAAGGGGGCATATTTGAAAGATGTTGAAAAGGTCCTATCAGCAGACTTTGGCAACAGGTTGGATATGGGGGTGAGGATTCCAGAATGACTCAGGCTGGGAGTCTGAGGGACTAGGAGGATGGTGTTGCCCTCTACAGTAATAGTCTGGCTTCAGACTACATAATTCAACTGAAACTGCTCTCTCTAATGTTACCAGTGATTTCTTAATTGCCAAATTAAAAAAAAAAGTTTTCTTTTGAGATTGGGTCTCCCTATGTCTCCCAGGTTGTAAGTGCAATAGCCACTCATAGGCCAGATCCCAATACTGACTGGTACAGAAGTTTTAATGTTTTTCCCATTTTCCACACCTGGACCAGTTCCTTCCTCTGCAGGCAGCCCAATGGGCCTCAGTTTCCAGAGGCTTCACCATATTTGTAGCTGACAGTTTAGATGTCCAATTGACCTTACCCCTACTTTAGCTCAGAACTCCTGAACTCAAGAGATCCAAAGTCCTCGGCCCCCAAGTGCCCAATAATCTTTAAAATGACAAATTTAATGATCTTTTAAAAACTCTTCCTCCTCTCTTGACTTCTCTGTATCATTTGAGATTGCCTATCACTGCTTCCTCTTGGATATTCTCTTTCTGGTTTTTGTGATACTTTTCTCTCTTGGTTTTCCTTCTGCCTGGATGACCACCCCTTTTCAATCTTAATTTTCTATATCTTCATGCATGTAATGCCCATGAATTATGTAGATACCCTAGAGCTCTGTCCTGGGTCCTGTATTATCTCTGCTGGTGAGAAATCCTCTTCTGGATTCCTTCTATCAGTTCCTATGAATTCAATAATCATCACTGCAGATGACTTCCAGATCTATATATCCAGCTCCAGTCTCTCCCACGAGGCTAAGTCCCGCTTCAGCAACTGCCTACTGGATATTTTGAACTGTACATCCTATTGCTGTTTCAGGCATGTCTGACTCTTTGTGACCCCCTTTGGGGTTTTCTTGGCAGAGATACTGGAGTGATTTGCCATTTCCTTCTACAGTACATTTTATAGATGAGAAAACTAAGATCAGCAGGGTTAAGTGACTTGCCCAGGGTCACACAGCCAATGTGTGAAGCCATAACTGAACTCAGAGAGAGGAATCTTCCTGATTCTGGCCCAGCACTCTATTCATTTGGTCACCTAGCTGTCCTTACAGATGTCCTATTGGTACTTCAAACTCAGCTTGCCCAAAACAGAACTCCTTAACTTTTTGCTCCCTTAGACCCTCCCCTTTCCCAACTTCCCCACTGCTATCAAGGGCACCCCCCCCCATCATCTCAGACATAACTCCTCACTCTCATTCTTCCACATATTCAGTGGATCCTTTACAACACCTTTCACGTCTGTCCCCTTCTCTTCACTCCATGCTACTTCAGACCCTCATCACATCTTTATTTTTGTTTTTGTTTTTTTTTATTTGGAGGGAGGAAGGCTGGGCAATTGAGGCTAAGTGACTTGCCCAAGGTCACACTGCTAGTGAGTGTTAAGTGTCAGAGGCTGGATTTGACTCCGGTCCTCCTGACTCCAGGGCCAGTGCTGTATTCACTGCACCACCTAGCTGCCCCTCTCATCACATCTTGCTTGGACTATTGTAATAGTCTCCTCATTGGCCTCCTGGCCTCCAATGTCTCTGCTCCCACCCATTCTTCACAGAGCTGCCAAAGAGATTTTCTTATAGTTTTTGTCTAAGACCTAAAACATCACCCCCTTTGCAAACTCAGTGTACTCCAGTAGCTTCCCTGCTATTTCCAGGATCAAAAGTAAGTCCTTTGTTTGACATGTAAAGCTTTCACAGCCTGTCATCTCCCTACCTCCTAGTCTTCTTAAACTTGCCTCCTTTGCACATACTCTGTGTTTCAGTCACACTGGCACATGCCCTGCCATCTCCTGTCTTTGTTCACTTGGCCTGGAACGTTTGCCTCTAAGACCCCCTGGCTTCCTCCCAGCTTCAGCTCAAATACTAGCCACAACACAAGGCCTTCCCAGGTTCCCCCAGCTATCAGATCCTTCCCTTTGAAGGCTAATTTCCACCTGCTCTTGGCTAGATCTTTCATGAACCTGATGTGTAGCTTCTTCCACCAGAATGTAAGTCCCTAAAAAAGGACAATTATGTGTTTTTTTGTTGTTGTTGTTTTTACAATTCAAATGATTTATTTGTATGCCCAGCAACTCACACAGGGTCTGGCACACAGGAAATACTTTAAATAAACGCCTGCTGATAGACTGGTTAGTTGGTATATATTTATATGGTGCTCCACAGTTTTCAGGGTTCCATCCATCGGATGTCCTGCATGATTTGATCCTTACACAGACATGGTGGTGTAAGCAGTGCAGGTATCATTATTTCCATATGAAAGATGAGGCTTTGAGAGGTAGTGACTTGCTGAAAATTCTCCTGGTTAGTAAGCTGTGGAGCCAGGACTATAAGCCAGGAAGTGAGAGGAAGGAGGGGAAGAGCAAGAGAGGATGGGAGAAGAAGAAAAGGAGCAAAGGCCTAAAGGACCCACAGACTAAGTGTCAGGGCCAGACACTGAAGTGTTGACCAGAGACTGATATCAATGCCTTCACATTTCCTCTGGTCTTCCCAGGGCTCATCTGGGAAGTTCTGCCTGGAGAAGTACATCAGGAGAGGCTGAGGGAAAGAGAATACTAAGGGTTAATATCTGGGGTCTGAAACGAAACGTGAGGGCTGTGTCTCACTGTCATGCCTGGTTCCCATGGATATTGTGAGGATCAAAGGAAGAAATAATATACCTAAAGTACTTTGCAAACCCATAAAAATGTTAACTTGTATTATTGTTGTTGCTATCATTATTCTATGATTGCCCAGATGCCTGAATCTAGTAAGTGAGGAGGGCTGTGAAAGCTCTGCTGCGGGGCCTTTCTTCCCAGTTCCACCTCTCATACCTTCCCTGTCCCTCCTTCCCACCAGCCTATCACATGCAATTCTCTATAATCTAGGCTCAAACTTGTCTATGCACAAGAGGGATGTCAGGGGAGTTCCAGAAGAGATGGGCTGTGCCCTGAGATGGCCTGTGGAGGGGAGATAAGATAAGAAGGCCGAGGTCTGGATAAGAAGAGCTTGATAACAGCTCAGTCTGGGAACTTAGGGGCTTAGTTCTCCTCAGAGAACTCTGTTTTATTTATCTCCAATAGAAATAAATAAAGATAGAGCTTATTTTTATTTATATCTTGCTTCAACTTGATTTCACGTAAAAAGTAGAATAAGTTTAATAACTGTAAAACAGTTAGCAGTGTCTGAAACATAATAAGCATTATATAAATGGCAGCCATCAT
This sequence comes from Gymnobelideus leadbeateri, assembly GCA_011680675.1. Classification (NCBI taxonomy): domain Eukaryota; kingdom Metazoa; phylum Chordata; class Mammalia; order Diprotodontia; family Petauridae; genus Gymnobelideus; species Gymnobelideus leadbeateri. Next base: position 188,079 of record WOXC01011699.1, read on the forward strand.
CATCATTATTGTTATTTTAATACAACTATGGAAACTTGTAAGAAAGAGAGTCTTTTTGGTAAAATTCACTCCAAACAAACTTCATTACTAGGTTTCTGCTACTGTAAGGAGGTACCATACATTATTCATTTGTGGTAGTTATCAGAGGCACACACACCCCTATATGTATGTGAGTAGATACATGCATACACACAATACATGTATGTATATATACACATAGATGTGTATATATGTATGTGTGTATATATGTATACACAGAGAGGGAGAATAATAGAGACAGAGGGGAGGGAGGGAGAGAAAGAGAGGAGAGGAGGGAGGGAGAGAGAGAGAGAGAGAGAGACAGAGAGAGAGAGAGAGAGAGAGAGAGACAGAGAGAGAGAGAGAGAGAGAGACAGAGACAGAGGGAGGGGGAGAGACAGAGAGAGAAAGGGAGGGAGGAAAGGAGAGAGAGAGAAAGGGAGGGAGAGAAAGGGAGGGAGAGAAAGGGAGGGAGAGGGGTAGGGGTAGGGGGAGAGGGAGAGAGAGAGAGAGAGAGAGAGAGGTGGAGAAAGGGAGGGAGGAAAGGAGAGAGAGAGAAAGGGAGAGAGAGAAAGGGAGAGAGAGAAAGGGAGGGAGAGAAAGGGAGGGAGAGGGAGAGAGAGAAAGGGAGGGGGAGGGGAGGGGGAGAGGGAGAGGGAGAGGGGGAGGGGAAGGGGGAGGGAGAGGGAGAGGGAGAGGGGGGAGGGAGGCATGCCCATGGCTGTTAATTCACCTAGCTCACAGGGTGATCAGTGTGTCACAAGGCAGGTCAGTCATTAAAAGTATTTCTTAAGCACCCACTGTGTGCCAGGGGCTGTCCTAAGCACTAGGAATGAAAAAAGACGGTCACTGACTTCAAGCAGCTCACATTCTAACAGAGTAGAAAACAAGCAGAGACGTACAAACAAGATACATAGAGAAGAAACAGGAAATACTTAAAAGAGGGAAGGCACTGGAATTAAGAGGGAGGTGGCCGTGAATCTAATATTTAAGAATATAACCACACATATTTTTAAAGTGCATACTGCATGTGCAGAGGCTCATGCACAGCATTGGGATAAAGACAGATTTAGATAAGATACTTTCTATGTTCATGGTACATACCATTTAATATGGAGATAAGACATTAATGCAAATTAATATAAAACATTATATGATAAGTTCATTGTTGTTCAGTTGTATTTGACTCTTGGTGATCCCATCTGGGGTTTTCTTGGCAGAGATAGTGAAGTAGTTTGCCATTTTCTTCTCCAGCTCATTTTACAGATGAGGAAACTGAGGCAAACAGGGTTAAGTGACTTGCCCAGAGTCATTTAGGTAGTAAGCACCTGAGAATGGATTTGAACTCAGGAAGCTGAATCTTCCTGACTTCAGGACCAGTGCCCACCTAGCTGTTCCAATAAGTTCATTACAGAAGTACAAAATAAAGTGAAAAGTGAGGTCTGAGTGAAGAGACTGTTAACAACCAGGATAATAAGGGAAGACTTCCCAGAGGAGGTGGCATTTGAATTGGGCTTTAAAAAACTGTTAGAAATTCAACAATCCAAGGGAGGGAGAATAGCATTCTTGGAATAATGTTAACATAGGTTATGAAGTCTGAGACATTGTATGTGTTTAAGAGGCTGAGAGTTGTCTATGGCTGAAAGGTAGGTTGTATGTAATGAAGAAATAAGAGATAAAAGTTTAAAAGATGGAGTAGGATCAAGTTGTGAAAGGTCTTGAACTCTATGCAAAGAAGTATGAATTTTATTTGGAGCTACAGTCCAGAGCTTTAACTAGGGTTGGCCAGCCCAGGTTAGGCCCTCAGGAACACTCATAGTACTTTTAGCACCATGGAACTCAGCACCAGGTTGGCAAGACCCATTAATACAACAGGAAATAAAAGATGGTAGGCTGAGTTGAACTCTCTCCCTTCTACCCAAGGGCACCCTTTCTCAGGTGCTGATATTTCTAGTGTTGTTTCTTTTTCTATAGGAGCAGTAGGGTACCGAGAAAAGAAAACTGACTTGATAATCAGAGGATTACCGACCTCTGACACCACCCAGATAAATTTGGGTGAGTCATTTACATTCTGTAGGCCTTAGTTTTCTCATACGTAAAAGGAAAGTGTTAGACCAGATAGATTGTGAGACCGTTTCTTGTTCTAGATTTACGAGTCCAAACCTCTGTAGGAACCCTCCTCATAGCTTCAGGATGTGTGTCTGGAGGAAAGACCTTGGAAGCACACTTCTTATAAAGAGTTAGCCTGTGGCTGGTTAACTCCGTTAGTATACAATGCCAATGAAACTTAGTTCATGGCGGGAGGGGCCATTTAACTTTGCTCTCTTAACTAGTATGAACTTTATTCCCCAGATAGTTATTTTGCAAATTATTCTATTGGTCACAAGAGGACTAGGCAGAGAATGTGGATATTCATTTCAGTTCTACTCCTGAGAAAATGACTCAAAGAAACAGCATCAGCCTCATATGTAGAGAGGACACATTTCCTGTGTACAAAGATCACTTCCTGTGATCTCAACCGTAGCTATGGGAGACAAGGAGGGTGAATGGTGTGAGATTTCTGAAAGCAGTTACAGACAGAAAGACAGCTGATTTGAGCAGGTTGTATTCTAGAAGGCTCTCCTCCATATCTAGGCACATGCGGCAGTAGGCAGGGCCCTGGGATTCAGTTTCCTCTTGTACAATGAGGATGTTCTATGAAATGATATCTAAGGTCTTGAAAGGGCTCTCCCTTTCCATGAGTCTATGACAGGCTTTGGGAGAAAACTCTGAAGAAATCAGGAGAGTTGACACACAAACAGGAAGGCTTAGGGAGTTGACAATGTCAGTCCTGGAGAGGACATGTGACTAGGCTGTAGGTGAAGGGGTGAGCTGCCTTCCCAGGAAGTAAATATGAGCTGTCTGGCTGGAGACAGCCAGGGACGGGGGAATTCCCTAATGTGGGCCAGACTTAGAGTAGGCAAATGAGCACTTCTGATGGAAAGGGTAATGGGAAGCCTCTCTACTAACCATAAACATCTCCCTTGCTTGCTTGGCATGAAGTCTAAAATTCTGCTACTAGATATCTACATATTTATATGGAAAACTGGAGCTAAAAAGGACTGCAGAACCCACCTAGTTCAGCCCTATTTGTTTTACAGATGAGGAAACTGAGTCTCAGAGGAAGTAAAGGTACCTTGCCCAGTCATATAGATAGCAATTTAGCAGCAGGGACAAGACTAGAGAGAACTTTTTCTGACTCTTAATCAAAAGTTCTTTCTATGATAGTACTCAGTCCTTGGGCTAAGCATTTCCTTCCTACTTGTCCATTTAAAAAATGTAAATGCTAAATACTGCTGAGAACAGCACAATAAGCCCCCAACACTTTAGTGTGAATGAGTTCATCAGATCAATTTCTGCCTCAAAAGGAAAGGTTGAGAAAGCCAAAGAAGACTGCCCAAATGGGGTGGGATGAAGAGGGGTTATTGGGCACTAAAGGACAAAAATGTCATGAAAAGAGGGAGAGAATGATAGAGAACACAGTCTATTTCAACAGTGTGGCTAAGGGTGGTCTAGTCCCCCCCACCGACTCTCTTGGAGGTGGACCTCACATGGCCTTTTAACCTCTCTGTGTCTTCCTTTCCTAAACAACAAACTGTAGAGTGTTTAAAGTCACTTAGGTCAATCATATGCAACAGACCAGCTGCCTTTCCCCTGTGGTATTCATTTTCTTCAGGCCTCACATTGTCTCTTCATTGCCTTTCACAAGGAAAAACTCAACTTCTAGGACAGATATTATCCCAGGAAGCCAGGCCTTATCCAATTACCTTCCTTTTGACCCCACCCCTTCAATCCTAGCCAGGCAAGCTGCCTTAGAATGTATGACCCCCTCCTACTTCCAAGTCTTCCCATGGCCAGCCTCCAAGCCTGGGGCAGCCTCTCAATTCCCACTGCCCAAACCACATCCTCCTTCCTCAACTCCACACCCTTAGAATGCAATCCCCAGCTCACCTCTAGATAAAGCATTTCCAAACTAAGTAGAATGTGACTCTTGTTTAGACGAGAGAGAGAGAGAGAGAGAGAGAGAGAGAGAGAGAGAGAGAGAGAGAGAGAGAGAGAGAGAGAATAAGAAAGAATATGAGAGGATAAAAGAAAATGAAAGAGAAAGAGACAGTGAGACTGAGAATATGAGGGAATGAGAGAAGAGAAAAGGGAGAGAGAATGAGATAATGAATGAGAAAGAAATAGAAAATGAGAGACAGAATGAGAAAGACTATGAGAGGATGAGAGAATATAAGAGAGAGAATAAATATGAGAATGCTTGTCTAAAGAATGCCCACAACAATAGGGAAGGATAATTACTCGGCGTAAGAACTGTTTGCTCTTCTATTCCCAAAGCTAATTAGTCTAAGCATTCACTTCTGCCTTGATTAAGGTCAGAGGTTGGTGCCAGGGTGTTTGTATTTCTGGAAGTATATTTGAATTTCACAAGTCTTGCAATTCACACTGAGGAGCTAGGCTCAGCAAATACATCTTCATCACCTGGGAAGCCTTCCCTGACTGACTCAATCCTGCATTGATTTCTTCCTTTATTGAATTACTTACTATAACACTTCAGGTTTTTAACAGTTCGGCCTGGCCAAGAGGCAGGACTGAATAAGTAATTCTTATTTGAGACCAATTTAGGGACTTTTGAACAGAGCTGAAAGGACCAAAGTGAGAAAGACCAATTCCTGAGTTAGGGGAGTATGGGGGGTCAGGGTCACTAACTCTGAGACCTAGATTCCTTAATGCACAGAAGGTCCCTCCTATACCATGCAGGTCTCCAGGGACCCTTCTGCCTTCACTCTTTGGCTACAGCCGAATTACTCTCCTTCCAGCTTTCCTCATAATTCCCTAGCCCTGCCTTGTATTTGAAAAGCAGGAAATCGAACTGGATTCTTACAAGAAGTCTTCCACTGGACTGAACATAGAGCTGCCTCATATCCCCTGTTCTACCCAGTGCTGATACGGATCTTTCACTAACTGGCTATTTAATCGGCCAAGCACTTTGCTGGGATAAAAAGATGAAAGTGAAACAATCCCTACCCTCAAGGAGCTCTAGGTGAGGATGTCATCATGTCTAATATAGGTATATACACAAAATATTCCAAATTAATAAATGGTAACATCGAGGGGGCACAATAACAAGGTGAAGTTAAGGAAGGGTGGTGCTTAAGAGGAATCTTGGAGGAAACCAGGGATTCTAAGAAGTAGGAGTGAGGAGGGAGTCTATCCCATGCCTGGGGCACAGCTAATGCAAAGGCACAGAGATGGGAGTGGGGTGTGGTGTGTGGATAATAGCAAACACAGAGGCAACTAGATGCCTCAGTGGATAGAGCAGTGGGTCTGGAGTTAGGAAGACCTGAGTTCAAATCCGACCTCAGACATATATTAGTTGTGTGACCCTGGGCAAGTCATTTAACCTTTGTTTGCCTTAATCCACTGGAGAAGGAAATTGTAAACCACTCTAGTATCTTTGCCAAGAAAACTCCATGGTCCACAGAGTCACAAAGAGTTGGACAAGACTGAACAACAACAATAACCCAAGAAAGGAGAAACATCAATTAACCTTCCCAGGGTTCAGTTTCTTTATTTCTAAAATGAGTAAGTTGCATTAGATGACATTCCAGCTGTGGATCTATGATCTTATACATCTAAGGCTAAATTCAGTGAAGGAAAAAAAAATTCACATAGTTGGAGAAATCTGTGAAGCCTCCTCCCACAGTGTGGTGCTTAACCTGGGTCTTGAAGATTAGGAGAGATTTGCATAGAAAGAAGAAAAGATGGTTTTCCAGAGATGAGCTCACTCAGCTTACCTTGGTGATAATGAAGTCGTCTGAGCAAGGATGGTGATGGAGGGGGCAGGGAAAATGTGTATTGGACGTTTGTGTGGTGGTGGCAGTAGCTCTGGTTTTTTTAGGTTATTGATGGCAAATCTTGTCCTTTCCCTGGCTTCTCTTAAATAAACCAAGATGTTCCCACCTCCCTTCCCTCCTTCCCCCCCACCTAAAGCCTGCATTGTATTATAGGAGGGTGCCTAGGGCCTGAAATATTTTTATACTAGGAGCATAATCTCTAGGCTCCTCCAGGATGGGCATGCTATTATACTGTCATGGCTGTTCCTTAGCTGCAACCCTGGGTCTTTTTATATTGAGGATTAAAAACATACATATAGCTGTGTATATAAATAGTGCACATCCTATTCCAACAAGGTACAATTTTCTTTACAGTCCACCTGACAGTTTGGAGAGATCTCCCTCTCACTTCTCCACCTCTTAATCTTTCCCCAGTCCCCACCCACCACCAAGGCTCTACTGCAGAAGGCAGTGGCCTCTTGAAGTTCAGACGTTAATTACCCAGTTAGAATATTTTTCAAAATTACATGGTATGGCCCCAGGAGATAAGAGGAATGAGGAGGAGGAAGCCTGGGGTAGGGGTGTGGGGGAGGGGAAAGCTAAATCTGCCCTCATAATACAGTGAAAGCTGGGGCTCTGTGGGTGGTGGGGAAAAGAGACACCCACAGAGGAACCCCCCATCCCTCTGATGAGATCCCTGCCTTCCCTCATCCAGCACTGGGAGGGGAGTGATGGGAAAGGAAATTACTTACAAGGGTTCCTAGTCATTCCCCCAAGTCCCTGCATGTGAAAAGGTGACAAAAGGTAGAGATATTTTCTTTTTTTTTTTTTAATCTGAGGGTGGAACAAATCCATCTTTTACCCTTCACGTCTGTTCTTCTTTCCCTCTGTCATTAAGTATGTTAGCTATTGATTTCTCAGTAGGTAATAGATAAAAGGAGGACACTTTTAAAATAAACCATTTGCTGTAATTAAGGGATTGATGTGGTCTTGGAGCTCACCAAGAACTGGGTGTATTGTGGTGTTTGTGTTACTATAGTTTAGTGGAGAGGGAAAGAAGGGAAGAGGGAGAGGGAGAGGGAGAGGGGGAGAGGGGGAGAGAAGGAGAGAAAGGGAGAGGGGGGGATAGGGGGAAAGAGAAAGGGAGAGGGAGGGAGAGGGGAGAGAGGGGGGAGAGGGAGAGTGAGAAGGGGAAGAGAGGAGGAGAGAGAGAGAGAGACAGACAGACAGACAGACAGAATATGAATTTGTCTGCTGGCAGTGCTGTTTTGCTTTTGGACCAGCTTAGCTTTGCTGAAACATATATGCTGAAGCATTTTTCCCTTAATAAGGAACACGCCCTATTTCTTATATTTCTTCTTCTCTGTTGCTCTCTATCTCTCTGTCTCAGTGTCTGTCTCCCCATCCCCATCTCTCTCTGTCTCATATTTTTGCCCACAGTGTGATATATTTCAAAGCATGGGGCTTTTTGCCTGGTCACTGAGAAAGCTAGGGATGTTATGAAACCTCTTTAAATAATGTTTGGAAACTTCAAGTTTTCTGTTTAAATGTTATTTAAAAACAGACTGCTCTGAAACAAATACTAGCCCTTTTAGAAAACAGTTTCTGGCATAATGAGTGGATATTTTTGTAACTTCAAGTTTTTGGTTTTTTTTTTTTTTTAATCAGAAGCAAGCTAGTATCTCAGTCCTGTGTTAAAACAGTTGCTAAGAGGACCATTTGTTAAAAATATCAGTTTGCAACAGATCCAGATAAGGAAATCGAAAAGTTAAGGTGGGTGTGAGGGTAGGGAGGAGAATTCAGTTCTCTTCCAGAAAAGGTACATTTACAGAGAAATGTCTCATTGGATAAAAAACGTTAGAGGTTTCATACAGACTAGTAGCATTGCAATAAAGTGTGTCTAACTTCTTTCTTTTGGCTTTTGCTACAGGGAAAAAGAAAGAAGTCTGAAGTTTTGCACCTCAGTAGGCTATGAAAGAAGACAGCCCCAGGAATGATTTTTAAGCGGACAAGTTCACAATAGCCAACTGCAAGGAAATATGAGGGCTTTTGATGCTAAGCTAGATTGAAGCCTAGAAATAGGAAGAAGTATCAGAAAGGGCTTTTGATTCTTATCAGAAATAAGATAAATTTGCAAAGGAAAATTCTAGTTGAAGTCACTGCATAAGATTAAAATTGGAATAATAGTGAAGGATTCATTTTTTTTTTTTTTGTGGGGAGGGGAGGAGAGAAACTTTCTCCATGAGACTACTTCATCACGTAGTCTTTATATTTACCTGTTTTAATGAATGTGTGTGTGTGTGTGTGTGTGTGTGTACCTAAGAGAGAAATAACTAGAAACGCATGCTAAACCACTGTTAACTCTGCCTATTATTATATTAATAAGTGACTGGAGCAACTTCCTCTAGCTAGAGGAAATCAGAAAAATTCAGTACTAGACCAGACCCGAGTTCATGCCTCCTCTTTATTTTCGTCCTCATGCTAGTATATCCTGTGTATGTGCATGCTGCAGCAGTATAAGTCATGAATCTGTACCAGCACAGACATTCTGGGGCACTCTCCACACACTATGAAGATGACATGAAGAGAAGTAATTCAATCTCAGAATTTCTGTACTTCCCAGTGTCTATCCCTCTCTCTCTACCCAGGCCCTCCTCCACCTCTCACCATAATGCCCATCCACTCATTGAATGCTCCAGAACTGCCGAGCTTTCTCATCACCAAGCATGGTCCCGACATTCATCAAACCTCTGGTATACTAACAGTTTCTCTAGCTCTTGGCACTCCTAAATAGCATGGTGGAAATGTTGGCACAATCAGCTGACAAGGGGAGCCTTGTCAGCTGCTCCTACATCAGTGACAGCTGTGGTGGGAACTATACTGTGAATGGAAACACCTGTGCTCCTCTCTACTTTCTGGCCCCCACACTTTCTAAATCTCTTGCTTCCCAGGGCTTAAAGACTGGTTGGTTAAGACCAGAGACGACATTCCTAAGTGTAGCCCAAACCACACTAAAATGGAATTGGGAAGCAGTTAACAAAATAAATAAAATACAACTTAACATAGATAATGCTAATGTATGGTTTTCTAAGTCAATATGTAGCTAGTAGGGATTCTTATGTACCATTTACTGGCCACCATTCCTATCTAAGAGCATTCTGACGTGACCCTGGGAGGAGGAAGACAAGAACTTTTATAAATCACTGTATGGTCTTCTAGAGGACTCTCCTCAAAACAACCTGTGAGGTAGGCAGTCCAAAAAGTGTTATTACTACACTTTTACAGATGAGGAAAACGAAGGCTCAAGGATATTGAACAAATAACTTGCTCAAGGTCATACAACTAATAAGCAGAAGAGCTCAGCCTCTGGGCCTGGACCTCAAGCCCAGGGCTCCCGGCATAGTGCCGGTTCTACTAAACCAAAGCTAGAACAGATGGGAAAGTGGAAGAGGTCTGTCAGCATTTCTATAGTGATCTACCTCATCATCAGTGCCAGCAGAATCCCTACACTGGGACTCTAAACATTTCCACCAGATGAAAAGGGTCCCAGCAGGTTTTTGCAGCTGACTGATGCAACAAGTCACATTTTGGTCAAACAGATATATGCCTGAAAGGTGTAAAGAATAAAAGATCCGACTCTGCTGTTTAGAAATGTAAGAAAAACATCTGATTTAGACATGCGTGATTGATACTACTTTAAAGGCTCTTCTCTAGCAAAGCATCTCCCATGCATATGTTAAAACATACAAGATTCCTGAGAGATGAAACCAGAGAGATCACTTTGGTGATGCTTTGATCAATACCAAGGAGGTCATTGAAAAAAAGAGCTGTACACTCATCCAAAGTGTTAGCTACCATTCTGAAAGAGAACCTGTGCAGAGTCCAAATAGAAGAGGGATTCTTGCCCGATAGTTTGGTCTCCTAGATTTCTGTTTTGGGATGACACTCTGCTCTTTGCATTGACCGCTAGAAAAATCTTCAAGGCCTTCTCAATGTGATCTAGGATAACTCAAAAGAGATCATTTTAAGCCATCCAATTAAATGATGCAATTAAATTCAATCAACATTCATTAAATACCTATTCTTTGCAAAGTGCCATGTTAGGTGCTGGGGATATAAGGGTAAAAACAAAACAATTTCTGCCCTTGAGGAGTTTATACTCTAATGGGAGATGTAATGTGTACATAAATAAATACAAGGTAATTCCTAGAATGAGCGAACACTAATGGGGAAGCACATTCCCAGGAAAGGGGCAAGTCTCTACAAAGGCACAGTGGTGGGCTGCAAGCATTTGAGGTGGAGGTGGAATGCTAAGCACAGGAAAGGCTGAGGGGAAGAAGAGTCCCCACTGCCAAGTCCATGACATGAAGCTGGATGGGGTTAGTACATTAGCACATATATCTTGAAGGGGTACTGCAGAGAGACAATAAGTGAACCCAAATTTGAATAGTGGGAAATAGGAAGGCAAGCTGGATTACATTTGGGAAATTATGCAGAGCTTTGAACTATTACAAGTCTTTCCCTGACATAAAAATCCATCTCTTTAGTACCAATATTCTCTCAATGATACTTTACAGTAGGAAAGCAGAGATTATTTTTAAAAAATTTGTTTTTAATTTATGGAATAGGACAAGCATTTCAGCATTCAAAGGACCCAAACTGTGGGTGATCTAAAGTTGTAATACAGAGACATATAGTGGATAAGCATGCTGAAAGATGCTGTCAAAGCTGATTTGTGTTCAAGATGTAACATAAGGGAATGACATCAAGGACATGTGGTTAGGAAAGGAGGTAGGCTCATCATGTAGAGAGAGTGAAGAGAAATAGATGAACAGCCCAGCTATTTCGCTGCTACACACAATATGCTAAAATACCAAAAGGAAGGCCTGAAGCACAATGGATAGGTACCCTATGGAAAAATTGATGACAGGACATTGGCAAGTATCACTTGGGATAAGATAGCATGAGGTGGGCCACAATCTACATCATTGGAGTACCCACTTGGAGGATACTCTGAATCCATTCAAACACTGAAAAAGGCAATCAGATGCTACTAATTACAGATGAAGCTTAGCTTAACAAAACAGGACCCACAGGACCTTTATTTGGAAGTAGTTAGTTAGTTGGATTACCACATATATTGAAAATAGTAATAAACTGTCATTTCTTTAGAACAAAGTTCCATAGCTCAGAATTATCCTTAATTTGGCCAGGTCTCAGTCTAAATTGGTTCAGATCTGTAAGGGTATATAGCATATTTCTTTTAGTTTGGTGGTGCTGGTGATTCACTGACTAATCACTCACTTATAAAAGTATTCCCTATTTGGGTAGTGGGGAAAGGAAGTGTATAAAGACCTGGATTTTGTTCCCTGGGAGCCAATGTTCTGTGTTGATGCAAGCTTTGCTAATAATCAGGAAAAGATGGGTGGAAGGAAGAGGAAATGAAGGCATAACATCATCTTTGCTATTCTGAAAATGTCCCTTGACTTAAAGGTGAGGGAAAAGTTAACTTTCATTTTTCTAAGGATGCTTCAAACAACAGCATTTTAACCGTAATGTTTGGGGTCCATAACTAGACACTTGTTTTTGACATTAATTAGCCCTGTAATTTAATGTGCACTTGATGTGTGCACCTTACTGGAGTCTAAACCCTTTATAGTAGAAACTGGACCATAGATCTTTGCCCGTGCTGAAGACTCAATTTGGGTGTGTAATGAACAGGGTATGTAATGAGCACTTAGTGTCTTGCCTCTTTTTATGAACAATTAGTCCACTCTTCTTAAGTCTTGATTCTGTTTGGTCCAGCTCTCTGCCCTCACTCTCCCCCAAAACACGAGTGGTGATAAGTTTGTTTAAATGGCTGGTTTCTGGTCTGGCAGAAAAAGAACAGGTCCTCTTTCTCCATGCCTTAATGACTATAACAACCTCCTGGCTAGCTCCCCTGCCTCCAGTCTCTTTTCAGATCCATGCTTATATTACTGCCAGACTAATCTTCCAAGGTACCACTTTCACTGTGGGCACTTCCCTGTTCAGAAACCTCTCCCAAATGTTACTGGCACTGGAAGGCTGTATCCTTGGAGAGCAGGATTCTGGGGTAGCACTGATGACTGGGGATCATCTGAGTCCCCATGGGTACATTTCCTCTCATGATAATTGGTTGGTATCAATTAGTCCACCAGACTTAATTAACTTTTTGAAATGGTTATTTACCATGTTGGTATACAAAACAATACCCCCAAATCTCTGACATTTTCCCCACAAATATAAAGAGTCCAGAGGAAAGCAGCTTCAGGTTTTGGGCATATAGTTCCTAGAAGTCCTTTTGCTAGAGAGACTTCAAGATGTTCCCTTTAGGTACAGTGTAGTTTTCCTGCTGGAATCCTTTGTACAACCTTGATTCTTCCTTTCCTCATTCTGTCCAGTCTGTCCTTGGTTCCTGATGTAGATAATGCTATTAACTGTTCAAGGAATGCTGTTAAGGTTGTGATGAAATGTCCAGATCCTCCAACCTTCTCAAGTTCAAGGGGGCGAGGGTGGGGAGGAGACCAGCACTGAGGCCAGGGTTCTTCTCCTTACTTCACACCCCAATCACCTCTTTCTTAGGGCTTTGGTTCTCTCTTCTTTCTGCTTCTGTTGTTGTTTAGTTTCAGTCACTCTTGGTGACCACGTCTGGGGTTTTCTTGGCAAAGATACTGGAGTGTCTGCCATTTTCCTTCTCCAGCTCATTTTGTAGTTGAGGAAACTGAGGTAAACAGGATTAAGTGACTTGCCCAGGGTCACACATGTAGGATTTGAACTCAGAACGATGTGCCATCTATCTACTTCACCCTTGCTGCCCCTCTTCTTTCTGCTTCCAGACACTCAAATCCCCCATTCCAAATTAGCTCACTTGTTTTACACAAGCCCCACAGGGCAGGGTCAAGATACTCAAGCAGTCCCCAAAACTTCCTGGTTGATTGATGTCCAGCCCATGTTCACATAAAGTTCAACATCTGATGATTATTCTTATCTGACAAAGGTAATAGAATGTTGCATCCAGTCACTCTAAGTGGGATGGGGGTGATTTGATTGATCCTATCATTGTTCCACTCTTTCCCCTTCATTGACTTCCTACTTCTTACCGTATCAAACTGAAATTCCTTTCAGTCTGAAAGGCCCTATGCAATTTTATCCCATCAGTCTCCTCTTTTCTGTTCTAGTTGGCCAGTCTTCTCAATATCCCATACACAAACCACAGTCATCTCCTCTGTACCTGTTCTCACACTGCTTCCCTCTCTGGCAATGCTCTCCTCTCTCTTTTCTACTTTTCCCACTCCAGTCCCTCCTTCAAGGCCTAATGCAGCATCTCATCTCCTCCACGAAGCATTTACTGACTACCTCAACCTACATTTCTCTTTCTCTTCTCCAACTTCTCATAAAAACTTATAGTCTGTATCACCCAACTTAGATGTTCATTTCTCAGGCACTGTTCCCTATTATTTCTGAATTTCCTCTTGGATCCCCAACTAGACTGTAAATTCTTTGAAAGCAGGGATTTCGTCTTATGCCTCTTTATTTATTTCTTGACTGCATAATGCGATTTTTCAGCAAAATAATAACATTAAACTTCTTTTCAAATACAATAATCCTATCCTTGGTGATGTTTGCTAGATTGTAATGGGGATAGGAAGAAAGTAACCTTGGTTCCTCTCCTGAAGGAGCTTAAGTCTTAGGGAGACAAGGCATAAAGGTGATAATAGAAAGTTAAAATGAAAATAAAATGAAATAAAAGATTCCAAACAATACTAGTGATTGCCAATTACTTACATGTATCACATTCTAGTTGACAGCAACCCTGTACAGTAGGTACTATAATTGTTATTATTCCCATACAAAGAAGTGATTAAATGACAGATGACTAATTAAAAAATGATTATAGGAGTTTAGAGGAAAAGATTACTGGGCACAGGGGTGGTCAAAGGAGGCTTCCTAAAGGACCTGGTTTTGAAGGAACAGACGGGAAAGTGAGGACATTACTCAGGAGAGTGATGCCAGCCAAGGCTTGCAGGCTGGAATGTGGAAGGGGAAGAAGGGAAGAGCTATCTTCCTATACTTCCTATACTAGACTTGGTGATTGTAGTATAAGGGGAACAGGAACTAGAGGTGAAAGTAGGTTAGCCTTAATCATGAGTACTTAGCTTTTTGTGTGTGTTTGTGCCAAAGAACACTCTGGGAGTGTGGGGAAGCCTAGGGACCTCCTATCAGAGTAATTTCTTGGGTTTTAAAAAATTCACAATTGAAAGAAATGCAAAATTTCAGTTAATCTAACTTTCCCCCATTCCATTTCATGAACCTTCTGAAATCTATCCATGGACCCAATAAAGAGGGGGCTTTGAATATCAGGCAGTAATGGAGACTTTATTCTGTAGGCAAAGAAGTCAAATAGTCATGACCCAATACCACCTTGACTTTCCATGTTTTTGCTGGTCTTTCATAAGAAACAAAAGCCCTAAGTAGTAGATTCCAGGCTGGCAAAAGAGCAGCCCTGTGGGATCTTCCTTAGTCCTTTAGGGAGGAAGTGTGGTCTGGCAAGGAAGAGGTAAGAGGGTGGGAGAGTCAGACTTTGTCTGGCTCGATCTCTGCTTTGGGGGAGATATCTCAGGTTGCCAATGCCTGTGTCTCTATCTCAAAACTAAAGGTGGAACTGGCTGGACTGAAGGTGGGAAGGTGAATGTCGTCCAGGTCCCATATCTCTGAGAAAGAGGAACCACACAACAATAGGGAGCACAAAGAGAAAGAGTCCTGAGAATGCAAAAGCATCCCTGGAAAAGTCCGTCTAAAATATGTTCCTGACTCATCTCTCTGCCCAGCGAAATACCAGAGGATCCCCACCCACACCCACTTCATTTCACCCTTTCCCAAGGTCAGATTTCCCCTAGAGCCAAAACAATGTCGGCAATTGGACTGAGCACAAGCCAAAGGGAAAAAAAAACGTGGCTTGCTCATTGTTGCAAGGAGCAATTTCCCTTCGTGAGAGATTCTGCCTGACTGACCTCTATGTTATCCTTCTCATTAGCCAGAAGCATTCACTATTCTCTGATGAGCCCACCCAGTTCTTGTTAGGCGGGGGCCCCCATTCCCACCCACAATGGTACTGTTCCACCACATGCCTTTTCTTGGGAGCCTGACTAAAGGATGGCGATGCTAATGGACTTTCTGGAAAGAGAAGAGGATGAGATAGGGGAGGAGAGGAATGGAGAAGAAAGGAGAGGAGAGGGTGGAAGGGAAGAAGAGAGGAGAGAAAAGAGAAAAGAGGATGGGAGGTAGCAGGACAGGAGAGAAGAGAGGACAGGAGATGAGAGGAGAGTATAATAGACAAGAGGAGAAAAGAAGAAAATATGAGAGAAAAAGAGAGGAGAGGAGATGAGAAGAGAGGATAGGGGACAGAGGAGAGAATAGGAGATGAGAGATGAAATGCTTAAAGAAAGGTTCCACCGGGAAAGGGGTGGAGGGTACAAAAAGGAGAGATGTTTCTGACATAAAGCAGAATCTCCAGTCCCTTCCCACTCACTCACTCTTTCTCGGACCTTTGTTATAGTTGCCAAAACTTTGAAGGAGGTAGAGGAAGAGAGATTTTGAGGACAGATAGACTAGGAGAAGAGGTACAGAGAGAGGAGATATTTTCATGTTAGGAGGAAATGGGCATAGGAGATGAGAGGAAAAGGAAAAATTGGGTAAAGAGGTAAAGGAAAATGAGAGAGGGTGAGGGGAGGAGTACAAAGACACTTCAATTCTTCCTTGGTCAACCAGATTTTCAACAAATATGTTCAAGAATGGGGAAAGGGGAGAAGTGCTCTAAGTTCTAAAGGAGCCTCCCAGAAGATGTAACATGAAAGAATGCAATCATGAGTGAGGAGAGGAAAAAAAGGTGGGTAAGGGGGGGCTCAGCTAGATGGCGCAGTGAATAGAGCACTAGCCTTGGAGTCAGGAGGACCTGAATTCAAATCCAGCCTCAGACACTTAATAGAAAAACTAGCCGTGTGACCTTGGGTAAGTCACTTAACCCTAATTGCCCTACCTTTCCCCCTCCAAAAAACAAACAAAAAAAAAATCTGAAAAAAAAAAAGTGGGTAAGGCTAGCCATCAAGAGCAGGATATGTAAGACAAGATGGATGGCCATGGGGGGCCAGGCCCAGACTAAGAGATGACCCTTAATTCAGACCCCACTCTTAGCATTCATAGGCTATGTCCATCTGAGGTTGACCTTAGAGCTCTGGATGAAAAAATAATTTGCCAAGCAAATAAATAGTGTGAATCTGGATGCTGGGAGGATTGCTTTTAGTTTCCTTAAGACAGCCAATCATTTTCAAATTCTTTAAAAACCACTTTAGCAGTATCTCTTTGTATTTTCCAATAATGAATGGGCAAATAATTACAAGTGGTTCTTATTTATTCACTAAAGCAGGACCCCAGGTTTATAAAACTTTGTAAATCACTTGTCTCTGGGTCAGAAATAAAACTGTATTTTCTCCAAAGTCTAGGAAAAAGAATACTGGCCTGAGAATTAGGAGACATGGGTTCTGGTCTCAGCTTTGCCACTACCTAGATACAGGACCCTGGGCAAGTGAATTAACCTATCTGGGTCTCAGTTTATCTATAAAATGGGGTTTGAATTAGGACTTCTCTAAAGGCCCTTCCAGATAGAAAACACTGGAAGCATATTAATTCAGTTATCACAGACAGATTTTCTTCTCAAATAGCTTGATTTAGTGAGATTTGGCTAAGTTAGGGTATCAGCAGAAGTATCTCTCAGGGAACATGGCAAAAAATTCATTTTAGGGAGAAACCAGCAGGTCTCAGCAACTGATACAGCCACTGAAGGCTGAAATCATCCCAGGGTCATTGCTGGGAATGGACTAAATGACCAGAGACCCATAGCAAATTATTCAGAGCTAGAAGGAACCCAAGGGATCATTTAGTCTATTGTCCTCCCACTCCCGTCTCCACCCTCACTCTCATTGCCATGTTTCAGATACAGAAACTGAGGCTCAGAGACTGGAAGATGGCACAGTTAAGTAAGTGGTAGAGTGAGGATTCTAATGTATATATATATTTTTTGTCCTTTTGGGGGGGGCAGGGCAATTGGGGTTAAGTGACTTGCCCAAGGTCACATGGCTAGTAAGTGTGCAGTGTCTGAGGCTGGATTTGAACTCAGGTCCTCCTGACTCCAGGGCTGGTGCTCTATTTACTGCACCACCTAGCCACCCCTAGCAATCTTTCTTAAAGTGATATTCACCTTGCCTCAATTTCTCCCCTCATTGAGGGAAATTGCCTCAGTTTCTTACCTTAGATGCTGACTCCTATTTTCTGTTTAGTTTTTTTTCTTTCTGTTGTTACCTATGTAACCAAAACAGATCCTGTTCACTACCCCACTCCCCACAAAGGGAAGCATCTTCCAAAACAAATATAGACAAAACTCAGTCATGAACAGCCTCCACCCCCTCATTCCCCCCTTGCTGGGAACTCTAAGGCAAGCTTCATTTTCCAGCCTAGTGGCTGGGCAGTGTCCCTGAAACCCAGACCTTCAGCTCCCGCCAAGAATGGATCAACACAAGTCTCTTTTCATTACCAGAGATGATCCCATCACTCATCATGACCCAAATTTGGGAGGACTGGGACAGTCCTACCTGATTTCACATCACTTGGAATAAACAGGCTGGCTGGGAAGATACAGTATCAGGGACCATATACTTGAGCAGCTGACAGGGGCTCTTTCATCCCCTCAGCTGGGTCTCATCACAGGAAAGCCACCTGTCATTTCTTCCTGCAGACTATGGGCAGAGAAATAAAAAGGAAACTCAGGGGAGACACAGCCAGAGCTCATCATTTGGAATTTGGAGGAAAAATGGCAATGTCTCAGTGAGATAAACTTTGAACCTGTGTCCTCTCTGCTTGTGTGATCACCTTCTGCTCTGAAAACACTCATGGATGGCTCCCTACTGCTTCCTATATAAAACCTGAACACATAGACTCAGCATCCAAGGCCCTCTCCAATTTGGACTCAATGTAGTGTCTTCCAGCTACCCAATATGCCTCCCTCAGAACAGAGAAGTCCAGAACCAGAGGGGACTTCAGATGCTATCTACTTCAGTTCATACGTGATGGAGAAGCCCCTCTATAATAGGTGCAATAGGCAGTCACCCACCTCATGCTTAAAGCACTCCAGTGAGGATGGAACCCTCCATCTTTGGAGGCTGCCTATTTCACCTTTGAACAGCTCTAATCATTAGTGAGTTTTTTTTTTTTATAAATAATCTCAATCTGTCTCTGCAACTACCACTGTAAGTCTTGTTGGTTCTGCCTTCCAGGAATAAGTGGAACAATCCCTCTTCCAAGTGACAGTCCTTCTAATACCTGAAGACAGCTTTCCAGTTCCCATAAGTATTCTCCAGGGTAAATATCCTCAAATCCTTCCCTTGAAGGACAGCTAGGTAGTGCCATAATACACAGAGTGCTGGACCTGAAGTCAGGAAAACTCATCTGTGTTGAGTTCAAATTTGACCTCAGACATTGATTAACTGCAATTTGAATCCAGGTCTTCTGACTGCTAGTTCTTTCTGCTATATTGTGCTGACTCTTATGTGTTCAGAATGAACAAGTCCATTGTAGCAAAACTGCCAAGATGAACTCAGAGTCAGGCAGAAGCAGGAAAGACTAGAGCTGGGGAACCTTCCAGACTCCCTGCTTTCTGACTCAGTTCACCTTGATGAGCTCCCTGAACCAAGAAGCAGGGTGTGTCTGGGTGGTAAAGGTGTATGACTACTGCAGATGCTAGGGATCATTTATACAGATCAGGACAGGGAGGACATCCCAGGCAAAGGGACAAAGGAAGAGACTCTACTTCTGAAACCCAGCCTATCCAGACTTCTAGAGAATCAATCATTCTAGGCTGAGAAGAACTGACCAATCAGAGGAAGGGGCAACAGGGCCATAGTGATCTTCCAAGGCTAATTCCCCAAAGAGGGAAGGGAGATTTGGTTCAAGACTCATTTCCTACATGGCATTAGTCCCACCAAGTTCAAGTTCAAACCCCCATTGAGCTAGCTTTCCTAGACCCTTGCTCCTCAGGGCATTCCCACAGTATGAGAGATAGACCACACCTATAAGGAATGAGTGATGCAGTCAGGGAAAGAAGACAAATTCATGAAACAATAAATTAATATAAGGCTATATACAATAAAGAGCCAGGGAGTGCAACAAGATTAATTCAAGATGGCATAAAATTCTGGGTGCCACATTTTAGGAAGGACATCAGTAAGTGGGAGAGTATTCAGAAGTGGGCACAAATAAAAGTCAGAGTTGGTGCCATATGAGGACCAATGGAAGGCTGTTGTTCAGTTGTTTCAGTTGTATCTGACTCTTCATGGCCCCATTTGGGGTTTTCTTGGCAGAGATACTGCAGGGGTCTGCCATTTCCTTCTCCAGATCATTTTACAGATGAGGAAACTGAGGCAAATAGGTTAAGTGACTTGCCTAGAGTCACACAGCTAGTAATGTCTCAGGCTGGATTTGAACTCAGGTCTTCCTGACTCCAGGCCTGGAGCTTTATTCATTGTGCCATCTAGCTACAACAACAGGACTTCACAGTCAGGATTTCAACAGGCAGAAATAGGTAGGAAAGGCATGCTTAAGACACAAAAATACAGAGAGGAGCAAGTACAAGGTGTCTATAAGGGTTAGTGAAGTCTAGTTTGTTGGTAGAAATATGCTATAGATAATAACTATCCTAAATCTCTCCACTCTGTTTTGGGTGGTCACTGATGACTTTGATTCTTCAAAAGTAACTGGGTTCCAAGGTTTGCTATATAGCGTCACATTATCAAAAAAAAAAAAAAAAGATGAGTATGTATGCTGGGAAGTACCTTAAGATTGTCAAAGGCATTGCACAACTTTCCAAATGCAACCCAGTCTGCTTCATTCCTCCTTAGTAATTCTAGGTCCAATATGTCTAAAGATTATTCAACTGATCTTTTTTTAAATGATCACAGAACTTAGTATGAAGGCCCCATCATGTTTTGGGGCTTGATGACAATAGCACAAAACCATTTGCAAATAGGAACATTTAGAGAATATCAACAGCTAGGGAATCCTTCTTTCCATATGGACCTTGTCCAGGATATCCTCTATGACAGTGGAGAGCACCTTTGGTGGGCATACATTTTATTCTTTGCCTTGCTCAACAATCAGAGGGCCTGATGTGCTATATGAGGAAGTTTAAATAAACTCATGACAGAGTCAGGAAGAGCAGGTGGACCAGACCAAGGATATACTGAAAAAGTAGCTCCTAGAGGAAACCATGTCCATTCATGTTAAGAGGAATAAGAGTTTAAAATATCGAGGCTAGGTGGTGCAGTGAATAGAGCACCGGCCCTGAGTTCAAATCTGGCCTCAGATACTTAACACAAAAACTAGCTGTGTGACCTTGGACAAGTCACTTAAACCCAACTGCCCTCCAAAAAAAAAAAGCCAAAAAAAAAAGAGTTTAAAATATCTGTATCTATATCAGGGAGGGCAAGATAACAACAAAAAAATTAAACCCACAAATGATTTTATCATCCAAAAAGGGTGATCAAGAAAATTCTGATAATGATTGAATCATATGCCCACATTCTCATCTTTATGACATTTTTGAGAATGACTGATATATGCCATCACCAGAATGATGGTAAAAACTTAAATTTATATAACATTCTAAAATTTCGAAAATTTCGAAAAATTTCACTATCATCCTGTGAGGGTGGTAATACAAGTAGTACCCCTATCTTATAATGAGGGCGGCTAAACTGGAAGAGATTAAGTCATTTTCCCATGACACATAGCAAAGTAGCAGAGCTGGGGCTCAAATCTAGGTTTTCTGTCTCTAAGATCAGTGGGTTTTCCACTCGACGATGCTGCCTAGAAATCAAGAGCTCTGTGCAGGGTTGGCCAGGAACTCAAGAGACTACTTGGTTCATCTTAGTGTCTGAGTATGATAGAGTTCATCATCATAAATCTTGTTCTGTTGGAAGGGACCTCAGAAGCCATCCCTCAATTTGCAGATGAAACGATCATTCCAGTATAATAGTTTCTGACCCCTTTCTTTCCAAAGAACCATATAAGGCAATACCACAACCTCCCTTGGTCACATATTCTGAGGACACACAGACACACATACACCACCCAAAAAGAAAGAGAAGAATGGGAGTTTCAGGGTTGACCGCTGTGGTTGGTCACTTGGACACCCAAGGGATAGGATGGTTCAGTATCTCTTACCTCCCTGAGGCAGGTATAGATGGGACAGACAAGGACACGGAATGGTTCCCCAGTACTGCTGCGCATGGTACCAAACACCTCACAGAGGAAGGTGATGAATCCCAACCAGCGCTCCACGTCTTGGCGCTGTAGCTCCTCCCGCATGGTGAAATCTTTCTGCAGAGACAGGAGACAGGGCATCACCCACCTTGGTGCAGGAGGAAGTGGGGGGGGGAGAGGAAATGAGGGATGAAAAATGAAAAAAAATGAGGGGGTGTGTATATATGAGAGAGAGAGAAGGAAAGAGAAGAGGAGAGAGGAAGGGAGAGAGAGAGAGAGAGAGAGAGGGAGAGAGGGAGGGAGAGAGAGAGAGAGGGGGGGGGGGAGGAGGGAGGGAGAGAGAGAGAGAGAGGAGAGAGAGAGAGAGAGAGAGAGAGAGAGAGAGAGGAGGGAGGGAGAGGAGAGGGAGGGGAGGGGGGGGAGAGGGGGGAGAGGGAGGGGGAGAGAGGGAGAAGGAGGGAGAGGGGGAGGGGGGGGGGGGGGGGGGGGGGGGGGGGGGGGGGGAAGGAGGAGAGGGGAGAGGGAGAGGGGAGGAGAGAGAGAGAGAGAGAGAGAGAGAGAGAGAGAGAGAGAGAGAGAAGGAGGGAGAGGGAGGGAGAGGGAGAGGGAGAGGGAGAGGAGAGAGAGAGAGAGAGAGAGAGAGAGAGAGAGAGAGAGAGAGAGAGGGAGAGGGGGAGGGAGAGGGGAGGGGGAGGGAGAGGGGGAGAATATGAAGCAGATTTCCTATGGAGGCAACTGAATAACCCTTGGAAAATAATGTAGGAAAAAATATCTTAAATAAAAAAGGGGAAGCACAGCAACATACACAAACGTAAGTCCTGGGTAGCAGAAGGAAAAGTTAATTTCAGCCACAGAAGAGGGCCACCATCCCTCAGAGGACAATGCCCTTGGTGTGTGTAATTTATCTCTTGGTTCATTCATTTACCATCCTTTTTCTCTCTTGAATATTGGTCTATCTTGCCCAGGCTCAAAGTTCAGGAGTTACTAATGGGCCCTATCCCACCACTGATTGGCATGGCAACTCTGACCTTTTGTCTCTAATAAGTCCCCTGATCCTGAGGGCTCAATGTTCAATGATGAACGTAGGGTTACTGAGCTCAATCGACCTTCCAGCCTGACTCCCCAGTAGTAGGTATTACAGGCATGTAAGTGATCACACACCTGGTCATTTACTCCTTTGAAAGTTCTCCTGGGTTCTCTTTTTGCTTTCTTATACCATAATTGTACTTGAATATACCTGTCCTCTGTAACTACTAAGAAAAACTACCTAATGAAACAGAAGCAGCCATGTACCTGATGGCACATGCGACCCTGTGCACCCAAGGCCCTGAGCTCCTCTGCTGAGTGGCCTGCTTCTGGAGCTGCCCATCCAGCTTGGCCACTCACTGTCTGCCCTCAGGCAAGTCACTCAGCCTTCTCAATCTCTCAGTAAGATTGTTAGACTCTTAGAGGGCCTCTAAGGCCCCTTGCAGCTCCAGTTTTATGATACTATTTGTTTTAGACAATTTCTTTTACAGGATGGAGATCGGTAATGTTACTAAGTCTGAGTTTAGTTGCCTTTTGGTGTTATTTTCATTTATAAGCACAGTCATTGTATATACTGTCCTCTTGGTTGTTGGGTTTCAGTCATGTCTGACTCTTCGTGACCCTGTTTGGGGTTTTCTTGGCAAAGATACTGAAGTAGTTTGACATTTCCTTTTCAGCTCATTTTACAGATGAGGAAACAGGCAAACAGGGTTAAATAACTTGCCCAAGGTAACATAGATAGCAAGCATCTGAGGCTAGATTTGAACTCAGGAAGGTGGAGTCTTCCTCATATCCACCGGGCCACCTAGCTGTCCTGTCTTCTTGGTGATTCTGTTTTATATGCTCTGAATTTGTTGATGAGTCATCCCATGCATATTTATGACCTTTTATTTTAGACCAATATTTCCCAAACTAATTTGGTTACATAATATATTGGGGTTTGAAACATTCCAACTAGACCCCATAAATGCTGATGTGGGGTCGATGTTATAGGGAATACTCTAGGGATGAATGGTGTCTGGGGAAGTTTTAGAACAAAATAGAGAAAATAAGCCTATTTTAAACAAAAACAATTAATGAATAAATTTTGATGTTTATGATTTAATTGCATTTGTGATTTAATGTCATATTTAACATATAACATGTCTCTGACATACTACCTCTGGGTCCTTGAGCAAGTAACTTAACCTTTCAGGGCTGCAGTCAACTGTCTAGGATTAGCAACTAGAAAAAGGGTGCTGCCCTGAAGGATTAGAAGGAGCTTCTTCTTCTAGGATACCAATGAAATTCCAGGAGCAGTCCCTATCCTGATGTCTATGGAACTGTGCAGAAGTCCTGTTCAAATAATGCTTAGGAGTAGCTTAGGAAGCAGAATTGTAGATACATTCTCTCCTCTTGGGGCTTTGAGGTACCCCCTAGAAACATAAGATCATAGATTCCGAGGTACAGAAGAGACTTTGGAGGTCATTATTTTCATCTACTTCATTTCACAAATGAGGAAACTGAGCCTCAGAGAGGCAAAACAGACTTTGAGCAAAGATTTTTCTTGATGCCAAGTCCAGCCCTTTTGTATTTCTACTCATTATTCAACTGCCCTCTGAAACCTTTTCAGACTAGCCCCAACTAGTGCTATACATTATACCCAGAGAACAGCTTTCACCCATATCTCTAACCCTCTTATCTTCTGAGATACTCAGCACTCCCTTGTGTGGATTACATGATTTTTGTCCTTTGGGATATTTCTTGCACATCCCCTTCCCTAACCACCCTTAACCCCCAACAGAATATAATCTCAGGCACAGGGATGAAGATTTCTCTTTTCTTAGTACCCCAATAAAAAGCTCCCAAGTTTCTGACCATCTCAATGCTATGCAGTCTTTACTCAAGCTATCATCTCCATCTCCTTCCCCCCAGAACTTTGGACTCTAACCCTGGAACCACTTTGGGCTTTGACTGGCAAGCTTTCACCTTATCTTGACTGTTTTGGAATTCCAACGAAGTTCCTGGGTCTCTATCTCTGTCTCTCTCTCTCAAATCAGTCCCTTCACACATTCTTCCATAGTGATAGACTCTGAAGATGTGGCAGCTGTGTGTCTCAGATGAAGAGTGAAGTTTGAGTGTTTGGAGAATAGACGGTGTTTGGGTTGAGCAACTGAACAGATGTTGATCAAAGTGTTGATCAAATTGGCCAAATGGTAAATGGCCAAAAGATATGAATAGGTAGTTTTCAGAAATTCAAGCATTTAACAGTCATATGAAAAAAATGCACTAAATCACTCATAATTTGAGAAATGCAAATTAAAACCACTCTGAGATACCAGCTCACACACATCAGACTGGCAAAGTTGACAGAAAAGGAAAATGACTAAATTCTGGAGGGACTGTGGGAAAACTGGCACAACGCTGCACTGTTGGTAGAACTATGAACTGGAAATGATGCCCCAAAAGCTACATATTAAATGGGGCATATTTGATCTGTGATACTGCTACCAGGTCTTTACCACTCAAAGAAATCAAAGAAAGAGAAAAAGGAACCATATACACAAAACTATTTATAGTAGCTCTTTTTGTGTTGACAAAGAATGGAAACTGAGGGGGTGCCCATTCATTGAGGAACAGTTGATCAAGTTATGGTAAATGAATGTAATGGAATACTATTGTACTGAAAGAAATAACGAAGGGGATGGTTTCAGGGAAACCTAAGAAGATTTGTATGAACTGATACAAAGTGAAATGGGTGGAACCGGGAGAGCAACTTATTATTTATAATAATTTATAAGCAATTTATTATATAATAAAATAACATAAAGACAAACAACTTCAGAAGACTTAGTAACTGAACAACACAACAACCAAACACAATTCTAGAGAGTTCGTGATGAAGCATGCTACCCATATATAGTTAGAGAGATGATGGACTCAGACTGCAGATTTAGGTATCTTCCTTTTCAGACATAGGCAATGTGGAAATTTGTTTTGCTTGACTATACATATTTGTAATGGGTTTTGTTTTTCTTGGTTTTTCAGTGAGAGTTGGAGAAGGTAAAGTGGGGGAGAAGAGAAATAATCTGGACTTGAAAATAAAATGAAATTGTATTTTAAAAATACCCCAAAGTGTTGATCAAAGTGAAAAGATATGCAGGAACATAGTAGTCTGCTGGAAATGAGTCTATGTGTGGTGGGTATGTGGTATCTGAGTGTAGATCCCTGGACAATTTTAAAGTGAGATAACTGGATAATAACTTTAGAGGTGCCTGGGATGCAGAGGTCGTATAGATCAACCTCCCTTTAGAGATGGAGAAAATGAAGCTGAGAGTGTTTTGTGCATCCACATGCATAGAGGCCTAAAGGGTTTAGGTTGTTCCTGAGAACAAACCTCAGGTTGGGAAGTGTTAGGAGTGGGAACAACAAGGCAGTGCTTAGAGGCAGGCACCTTTAGCCTATAGTCTGCCAGCAAGACTGAGTGAATACTGGATTTTGTCCATGTGGACACTACTTTGTCCAATGCGGGTGACTGCTCTTCTGTAGTCTTACTAGATGGTTTCATGAGTTGATGTTGCTGAAAAAAATTCACCCCCTGTTGACAGCCTTGTAAGTGATAGGTCCAGGGGTGTGCTAGAGCCTGGCTTGGGAGAACCAATTATTAACATTTCAATGTGAGCCTTTAAACCCTGGAAATCTACCTGAAGCTTTCCTAGCTTGATAGGTTCTGCTAGATATTGTGCTAAACTGATACTGAGAAGGCTGGGGCCAACTCCTCAGCATAGTGAGGTAAGGAAGACATCAATGTAGGTAAAGGAAATACATTTTAAAAATGATAATAACACCTAAGAGTGTAGTGTTTCAGAGCACGGGACTGAGTGGCTAGGTGGCACAGTGGAGAGTGTCCTGAACTTGGAGTCAGGAAAAACTGAGTTCAAATTCTATACCAGACGCTTCCTAGCTATGTGGCCCCTCTGACCTTCAGCTTTCTCATATCTAAAATGGGGATAATAATAGCACTTACTTTATAGGGCTGTTGTGAGATTCAAGTGAGATAATATATGTAGAGCCCTTTGCAAACTTTAAAGTGCTATGTAAATATTATTTATTTTCTAATGTTAAGATGCCCTTGATCTAGTCATTAATGACTGTCACAAGCTTCCTGGATAAATAACTCCCTCTCTCATCTGTTTTAGTGGTCACTTGACTCTGCCATCTTGTGTAGGGAGGAAACCTACAGAAGTACCAATGTTCAACTTTAGGCTCTTCAGGATGTCCAAAAGGGTCCCATCCCACCAACTTTTGGAACATTAGAATCAGTCCCTCATCCTTGCAAGACTCCACCCAGAACAACTGCAGCATACCCTACATTCTCTTTCTCAAGGAAGGGAAATTTCAGATTTACTGTATCATAGGCAGTCGTATTGGAACAGATTTCCCAGTAGCCAAGGCAAAGGGATTTATTCAAAAGCAGGCATACAACACTTCATTGGCATCTCATTAACTTGCTTCACTTGAAGGCCTGGAGGCTTGTAATGACTGTGGATTATCAGAATTAGATTTTAACCTTCCCTTATTTTTTGTTGGAGCCCCCAGCATCCCAGAGAGATAAGGGAATGGGTAGCCATCACTATCCCATATCAAAACAGGGGAAACCAAGGTGACTTAACCAGGCTTACATAATAGAGGAGCTGGAAGAAGAACATAAACTTCACCTAAAATCTCCCTTTTCCCCACCTTATTATTATTATTTTTGCTTTTAACATCACTTTCATTTCTGAATATATCCCATTCCTGCACAGTGAGTCATCCCTTATAATGAAGAATAAAAGAGAGAGAGAGAAAAGGCAACCCAGCAAAACCAATCAACACAATCACTACATCTAACAGGATATGCGACCATTTCACACCCATAGTCTGCCACTTCTGCAAAGCAGGGAGAGGTTAATTTTCTCTTCTCTTTTCTAGGTCATTATAATTATGCCCTTCCTTTCCTTTCTGCTTTGTTGTACTCACTGGGTACATTATTTTCCTGGTTCTGCTTACTGTACTTTGTACCAGTTCATAAGCATCTTTCCAGGCTTCTCTGAATTCATTTCCTTGTTTCGTACAATGTAGCAATATTTCATTAAATTCATATACCACAATTTGTCTAGCTTTTCCTTAATAGAAGGGCACTTTATTTCTAGTTCTTTGCTACTATAAAAAATGCTCCAATGAATATTTTGTTTTCTATGCCACCCCATACCCTTTCCCCCCTGTCATTGACCCCCTTGGGATTACCTAGGAATGGGATCTCTGAATCAAAGTGTATGGACATCCAATGTCCCTTCCCTTCCTTCATGTTGGAGTAGGGGACTGAAAGCATTTAATGACTGCACTAATGATTTTCTCATGGGGTTCAGGGGTGGGAAGTAAAAGTTGACTCATCTGGCAAATAAGGAAGGACTCTTACAATGTGTAGACAGTGGCAGGTCTTACAAGGAGACAGGGAATGTGGTGTTAGCACCTAGTCTGCCCTCCTCCCTCCCATGCCACACAAAAAAAAATCAACCCTTATATGTTATCTCTGGCATTTATGTCACAGGTTGCCAATCCCTACACTAGACTAAGAAACTCTGCCCTGTCCAATGGAAACTGGCTGTTCCTTTTACCTCCAATTCTTCCATATGCCTTTGTACCTTCTGCCAGCATACAATGCCTGGCTCCGGTTCAGTGGCCAGCCCTCTTCAAGCTAGGTATTTAGCTCTCAGCACTCATGACTCGTAGGCTCTCTCCCAGCAACCCCTTGTGCCTTTCCCCCAAACCCTAAGGCTACCATTTAAACCCCAGTTTCCTGACTAAAAATATTTATTGACGCACTGCTATTTCCTGCAGTGGACCACATCAATAAATGCTGAAAGCCATTCAATGTCTCAGGTTTCTCAAAGCATTCTGGGAAATTCTTTGCTGCTTTGGATAACCACATGAACTCTGGCATGGTGATATCCATGGCCAAGCCAAAACCAGCTGCACGCAGGCAAGGAAAAAACAACATGCTGGGGCACATGGCCACAGCTCCAGCAAACGGATGCTAGAGATGTAAGAGTTTCTTCAAGCATGTACTCCACTGAGTATTTTTAAACATACTAGACAGACACCCCCCCCCCCCCAACTCACCCATGCAAACCCAGTCATTTTCTGGATTTAAAAACAAAACAAAATACTAGCCTGGAACATTTCATCACTCCAACCCCAACCCTGTAGATTTGTCTTGCTTCTATTCAAAGAGACCATAGTGCTGCCATCTCCAACTCTATGGGGAGAAAGTACACCTTTACTTCGTGCAAAAGGCCTCCTAGTCATAGCAATGAGTGGAGGCAGAGGAGCGGAGAAGGTTAAGAAGTACTGGGACAAAATGTCTGTTTATGTGTTGGGTTTTCTTTTTAAATAGCCCTTTTCTGCATTTCTCTACAGAAAGAATGTGAAGTTTTTGGAGCTGAAGCCTAATATATGACAAACTTACTACTGCTGGTGCTGTTACTGACAATGAGGCTGAGGAAATGCTGGGAAAATGAAAGGGCACCAAGCAATACTGCCAGGTTATGATGCATGTGTTAAACCCGGGGGCCCATCTGTCCAAGGCAGAATTAAAGCCTGTTATCACGATCTTGTCCTCTATCTCATACACAGTGAATATTGTGGATAGATGCTTACATCATTTACCCGTTTTGTCATTTGTAGGCAAGATGTTTTTGGGGAGAAGTAATATTGCTGGGTTTTGTTTTCTGGTTTGCCCTTTTGGGAATTCTGAGTTCTCTTATCTCTCTTGCAAAGACCAGAGATGAAATTCAGAAGAGCAGCATGATGCCCTAGTCAGGGCTATGGATTAGCCAAGCCTTGAATTCACAGGATCATAGATTGAGAGTTGGAAGGTATCTTAGTGGTCATTGAGCCCATCTTCCTCCTCATTTTACAGAAAAAAGAAACTGAGGCACAGAGAGGTCAAGTGGCTTGTTCAGGATCACACAGCTCCTAAGTGTGTGTACTAAGGTAGGATCTGAAATTGGGTCTTCCTGACTCCATGTACAGTGCTCTATCAATTATATCACGTTGTCTCTCAAACAGAATGGGTTGGGGGTATCAAAGACAAACTGATTTCTCATTTACAGTTGTGCTCCCCTCTTTTAGTTGGTCCACAAGTAGATGCTGAATGCTTATTGAGTGCAAGGTGCTTTGTGCCATGTACAAAGAAACAGGAGCCCCATAGTGCCTGGATCACTCTTCTGCCCAAGACGTTCTGGTGGCTCCCTCTGGGATTAAACTACCTATTTCCCTGTTGGGCATTTATCTAGCTCCAAGCTGATTTTCTTTTTTCAGGCTGATTACATATTAATCGACCTCAAGCATTCTGGGTTTCAGACAAACTCTGCTGCTTGCCGCTACCACACAGACCATTCCACCTGCACCCTTTGTGCATCTTCCTCAAGTCTGCTTCTTGGGACTCCCTTCAAGGCTCAGCTGAAGTGCTATCTCCTCTAAGTTGCCTTTTTGCGTTCTCTCAAGTTGTTGGAGCATCTTGTGTCTACTGATCTGTTGTTCAGATGTTGTTCCCCCACCCCTAACAGAATCTAAGCAAGCTCCCTGAAGTCAGGGGTACTTTCACTTTATTCTTTTTTTTTTTTTAAGCAATTGGGGTTAAGTAACTTGCTCAAGGTTACATGGCTAGTCATTATTTATGTGTGGGTGCTCATTTTCTGAGGCCGGTTTCAATCTCGGGTCATCCCAACTCTGAGGCCGGTGCTCTTACTCACTGCGCCACCTAGCCGCCCCCACTTTATTCTTTATCTCTGTTCCTAGAACACAGAAGGCATTTGATAAATGTTTGTGGAACTGAAGTGGTTCAGTTAGCCACTAGATTTGCAGTCAGAGGATACAGGTTTGAATCCTATCTCACTTTCTTTGGATCCTATTTTTTTTTTTTTTTTGCTTTTTGGAGGGCAGTTGGGGTTAAGTAACTTGCCCAAGGTCACACGGCTAATTTTTGTGTTGTGTCTGAAGCCTGATTTGAACTCAGGTCCCCCTGACTCCAGGGCTGGTGCTCTATTCACTGTGCCACCTAGGTGCCCCGTAGGATCCTATTTTTCTAATCTGAAAAAACCAAAAGAGTTGGGCTAGAATTCAATGCTTCTTAAATTGTGGATTGCAACCCCATATGGGGTTTAAAAAGGGCTTGTCTAGATGTGGTCCCTTCTAGCTCTCAATCTCATGTTCCTGGATTCTTCTAGAAAAAAATAGATTTTATTTTGTTTTTATGAAGAATATTTCTAGGATTTCTTTTGTTGCTGCTATTATTGGGATTAAAAAAAATCTTTCATCTGGACTTCAAGGGTTTATGAAGGAAATAGTGTGAAGCTGTAAACTTCATTTCACATGAGTAAACTCAAGTTCCAGTAGTTGAATGGGAAGGTGTGAATGTCTGTCAATGTTCAACAAATGCTTGTTGATTGACTGACTGATTGATCTGGCTGCTTAGACTGTTTCTCTGCTTCCTAATACAAACCTTTTATGTAGCTAAGTGACAATACCCTTGCTATTCTCCTATACAAAGTGAATATCTACCCCATCATTCAAGATCCAGCTAATGTAGTACATCTTTCATGAAGTTTTCTTCAATTGCTCTAGCCCATGAGGATTTCATTTTCTTGGGAAAAGGTAAAGGGGGAACAAATGGAAGCTCAATTTGAGTCAATCATGAGATATGACATCTGAAAAAGTAAATACAATCTGGGGCTGCATGGAGAGGCAAAATGGTCAAGATTAGGGAAGAAATAGTCCCACTGGAATCTATCCTATTCAGACAATATATGGAATATCATGTTTAATTTAGGGTACCGTATTTGAGGTAGGGCACCGATAAGCAAGAGATCATCTAGGATAGGACAAACCAAGATAGTAAAGGGTCTTGAGTTCATGTATATAAAGATTAGATGAAGAATCTGGGAATATTTAACATAGCAAAGAGAAGGCTTGGAGCACAGGGCTGGTGGTGGAATATTTACCTCCAGGTATTTGAATAGCCATCATGTGTAATAAGGATTAGACTTGTTCAGTTTGGTCCCAGTGGACAGAACCAGTAACAATGGGTAGGAGGTACAAAGAGCAAACTGAAGATTGATGTCAGGAAAAACTTCCTAACCATTAGGACCATCCAAAGATGGCATGGGCTGCCTTGGGCAATAGTGGTTTCCCCTCACTGGAAGGCTTCAGGAAGATGGTGGATGACTACTTGTTGGGAACACTGGGGGAGAGAGATTATTTTTCAGGGTCTGGTTGAACTACATGACCTCTGAAATCTGACCCTGAGTCTGTGATCCTATGAATTAGGAATGTAGCACAGGATCTGAGGATGTTTCAGGTTAAGCAATATCCAAATTTCTGCTCTTAGTCTACCTGAATAGCATTTACTGGAGAACTACCACAGTTCTTATTCAAAGGAAACATTTACTTAGACATCTACAGGACCTTGCCTAGCCTGATCCTGGGATGACCCTTGGACACACTGAGGTATAAATGACTTCTTTTTTGGGGGCGCATTCATGTCTTCTTACCTTCCCTTTCTGAGACCATGTGCCCAAGAGCCTTTCCTGCTCATCTGGGAGGAAAGTGATCTCATTAATTTACTCATACAAAGGAATTGTCATTAAATCTCTTAACAATCCCCTCCCTGACCCTGCACTCAAGAAATGTTTTTGGTGACAGTATGAAATAATGACCAGTACTATGTAGTATACTGGAAAGAGCCCTGATTTTGAAATGAGAGAATCTCAACTATTTACAATTCACTTAATCTTCCTGAGTCTCAGTTTATACATTTGTGAAATGGGGAGGAGGAAGAGATGTTGGACTAAATGACCTCTGAGATCCCTTCTGTTTTAAATCTCGAGTCTTTCAAAATATGAGCCAAATGAACAATATAGACAAGTGGTTGAAGAGTTTAGGGAAAGGAGATAACCCTTCAAAGCGAGCTTTCTGTTGTTCATTCGTTTTCAGTCATGTCTGACTCCTTATGATCCAATTTGAGTTTATTTTTTTTTCTGGGGGGGGGGAGCAATGATACATCAGGAGTGGTTTGCCATTTCCTTCTCCAGATCATTTTGCAGATGAGGAAACTGAGGCAAACAGGGTTAAGTAACTTGCCCAGGGTCACACAGTTACTGTGTCTGAAGCTGGATTTGAACTTAGGAAGATGAGTCTTCTTGACTCCTAGTGGTACAACTTAGGCTAAATGTTGCCAGAGGGAGTAGGAAGAGGAGGGAAGGCAACTTATGGGAAGCAAAGTTGCAGAATATTATAAATGGAGGCTAGAGGCTGCAATATCCTCCATGAGTTTAGGAAACAGTGAGTTAATCAGTTTGGCCAGAGAAGAATAAGCCTTGAGAGAAAGACATGCTTTGTTGTACCACTGAGGTGCACTCTCTCTGTAGTCCCCATGAGTAGAGCATCTTGTCAGTGGCCCACCCACCAGCCTGTGCTATTCTCAGCTACACTTCTGGTTTGTTTTTTTCTTCCCAAAGACAACAACAATAAACACTTGTCTCTTTGTGACCTAGGAAACAGAATGCAAAAACGTATGGCAAAAATAGCACTCTCTGGTACATGCAAATGCCCCAAGAGGAGGAAGCCCCAAATAGGGACTCCTGTCACCAATGCAGGAGTGTCCTGGTCTCTCTCTGATTACCACTCAAGAGTTTCAGCTTACCACCTTGGATGGGTCATGGGTTTGAGGATGCTTCCTCTCCCTCCCTCTGCTTATTCAGAAGGGATCTGGAGAAAGGAATGTGATTCCTTGTGGCTTGATGGCCCATTCCTCAAATCCTGTGTCTACTTCCATACATGAGAGTTGTGACTAGGATGATGATGATGGTGATGATGATGTCTTGAACGGGGCAGAAATCTATGAATAGGAAAAAGACTCCCAAGAATGGCTCTTGGTAATTTCTCTGACGTTCCCTGGTGCAAAGAGGTAGTCAAGTGAGGTTGTAACTCATTGAAATTAGATAGCATTAGAGAGAATGTAAGGCATTCATGCCTTATTTGCCATGGATTCCATCTAGGAGAGGTTGGGGGGGGAGGGGAAAGGATGTCACAGA
The DNA here is from genome assembly GCA_011680675.1 of Gymnobelideus leadbeateri. NCBI lineage: Eukaryota > Metazoa > Chordata > Mammalia > Diprotodontia > Petauridae > Gymnobelideus > Gymnobelideus leadbeateri. The sequence continues at coordinate 221,443 of WOXC01011699.1, forward strand.
ACTCTGTTAATCTAGTTGCTGAACTTGGAGAGGCATGTCTTGCTAAGAGGAGCCCAAGGAAATATGAGGGTCAGGGCAACGGCTGAGATCGAAAGGGCCAAATAATGAAAGAAATCTGCTAGAACCGCCATCTGTGATGGGAAGGTAATGACAAAATATCTGCTCTCACCAAAAAGTTTGTTTCTAGCCATCCTCCTTCTGGTTCAGTGCCAGTCCCTTACCTTCCTTAATCTGCCCCACCCCTACCCCCCTAATCCTAGGGTTTCCATATCACTCAATTAAAGAAGGAAGACATGTCCAATAAACACATTAATACTGGGTTGTTGATGACAGTGTGAAACTACCAGGGGCCATTCTTGGAACTCTAATCCTGTATCTCTCACAGGGTGATACCTTTTTTTTCTTTTTAAAATACAGAGTTGGCAATTTGGGGTAAATTTTGATTCATCTGTTGGTTAAGTTATTTAAGGAGAGAGTCTCTGAGTCACAGACAACTGGAGAAAAAATTGAAACAACTAAATAGTCAAAAAGTAGCTCTCCACAGTTCTCCAGGTATCCTGACTTTCTAAGGAAGGCAGTTTGATGTAATATACTGGGTTTGGAGATAGAGGCTGTCGTCATTGAGTGGTTTTTCAGCTGCATCTGACTCTTTGTGGCCCCATTTGGGGTTTTCTTGGCAAAGATACTGGAGGAGTTTGCCATTTCCTTCTCCAGTTCATTTCTACATATGAGGAAACTGAGGCAAACAGGGTTAGGCAACTTGCTCAGGGTCACACTGCTAGTAAGTGTCTGTGGCCAGATTTGAATTTGGGAAAATGTGTCTTCCTGACTCCAGGCTCAGTGCTCCATCCACTGCATCACCTAGCTGCCCTAGGAGTCAGAGAATCTGGGTTCAACCCTAGCTTTTCCATTTATCACATGTATGACTTGGGGGTAAGTCACTGCCTCTATCTGGGTCTCAGTTTCCTCTTCTGTAAAATGAGGTAGTTGGCCCATTTAGAGCTAAAGCTACAATCCTGTAATTCTATTTTGATCTGGCTCTAAATGCCAAATGAAACACTCTTCCTTCATTCATTGACTACTTATTGGGTGCCTATTATGTACGAGGCCCCAGATAGGTATATAAGAAGGTAGGAAGCCTTAGGCTTCAATCTATAACCTTCCTCGTGTGATCTAAATTCCGTCCCATTGCTTTACTTCAGACTAGTAGAATCTATGTTTCTTGAGGGTACAGATTATTGTTATTTGTTAAACTCTTAACTACACTGAGTTCAATCACAACCAATTTAGTAGCATTTATTAAATGCCTACTATATGCAAGGGCCCTGTGTAGGGTGCTGAAAACACAAGGAAAGAAGGAAGGAAGGAAGGAAGGAAGGAAGCAAGCATTTATCAAGTTCCTCACTAAGTGCTTTATAAATATTATCTCACTTGATGAAAACACTGACAGGACAATCTTTGGCCTCGAAGGATTTCTGGTCAATACCGTCAACAATGGAACAGAAAAGGCAACTGAGGCCTAGAAAGATGAAGCACAGAGATGTCCAACGTGACACAGCAACCAGAACTCAAGGTCGCTGTCAGGACCAAGGTGAGAACTGATATCAGAAGCCCTCAGGCCCAGAAGCCGTGGCTTTCCAAGCAGCATTTCAAAACTTCTGCTGGTGGGGAGGCATTAAGACTGGACACACTGAGGCAGCAGTATAAAAGTTGGGCCTTAAAGTGTGGGTGTTCAGTAGGCAGAGCTGGTAGTTAAATTAAATTCAATAAACTTTTATTAAGTGGCCTACTGTGTGCCAGGCCCTGTGCTAAGCACTGGGAAATATAAAGAAGAAAAAGAAAGACAGTCCCTGCCCTCAAGGAGCTTACAATTGAACCGAGGAAGACAGTACACAAAAAGAGAGAAAAGTCAAAAGGGAGTGGCAGGGAATAGGTGGGCTCATCTACAGGGGACTCTCACTCTGCATGGGAAGGTCTTGTAACAGCAGTTCAGGGAAGCTAGAGACCGATGTCCCAGTTTAGAATGGCTAATGCCAGCCCCTCCCCCAAAGAACTGGCCATTTAATTAAGCAATCACATCGTGGCTGAGAATAAGACTAAGTGACTCAGCAAAGAAAGCAGACCATATTCCCCACCGTTGGCAGGGTCTCTCACACAGTACTTCCCCTCCAATCTGGGTGTCTTTCACTCCATCCTCCTGGAGAGTCAGGAGTGATAACATCTGCTCAGCCTCATTCCCTTGATGACCTCTGCCAGCTGGGCAGCCCAGCCTTCTCTTCCCCTTGGGTAGAGAGGAGGAGCCGGAGCATCCTCTGAGGCTTTCCAAGGCCACAGGCTCCAGCTGGCTCCAAGCTCCCCCTCCCCACCCCCACGCCAGGGAATGAGTCTTCACTTCACGCTTACCTAAGCGAGAGACACAAGTCTCACTCACATCAGCTGTAACTTCCCAGGGATTTTTTTTCCCCCATCTCAGCCTATGTCCCTCCGACGCCCCCAAGCACGGATGCAGCTCAGCAGAGCGCATCTGACCTAATTTTTACTAGAATAAATGTGCTGAATATTCACCCACCTAGCATCTCTGAGAACACCTTCAGCACAAGCTGATTAGCAGCTAAGAGAAAGGGAGAGTGCTTTCAGGCAGGGTGTCCCTCCCAGTGAGTGGGGCAACCAGGCCAAGGGGAGACCCAGACAACTCTAGAGGGCTACCGTGTGGCTAATTAGTCATTTCCATTTTCTCCCCAGTTGTCTGTGACTCTGAGGGCTTGGCTCTATGGGCCAGCCTATAGTGAAATAGTTCTGGACTGAGCATGACTGGGCCTGGCTGTCCACCTCACTCCAATGTTATGACTTACTGAATGTCCTTAAGCAAGGCCCTACTCAGCAGGGATGGGAAGCCAGTGAGGGACAGGCACCCTACCCCCAGAAGTGAGGAGATGCCCTGGACCCAGGGGGAAGAAGCCATTGTTTTAACTCATCCACTAAGAAAAATCTGCCAGCAAGACAAACAAATGGACAGACAGACAAAAACAAACATATAATGGAAAGCACTGGGAATCAAGTGACTGGGGTTCTGGGCTCCACTCACTTCAATTCTATGGGCCCAAATTTCTCATAATCCAGGAGATCTCTAAGCTCTTCTCCAGCTCAGTCACTCTAGAAAATAGACAGCAGGTGTGAAGGCCAGTCCAGCAGCCATCTTGGCCATGAGCTTGCTGTGTGACTTTAAACAAATTACTTAATTTCTCTGTGTCTCAGGGAGAAAGACATAAACACTGTTATGTCTTATAACTTTTACTCTGAAAAAGTTAAAAACTTTATACAGTTGTGGAGTATTTTATTGTTATTCCTCACATTTTACAGTAAGGGAAAATGAAGCCCAGAGTCAAAACATGTCTTGCGTGTGAGGCAGAAGGGAGCTTTGTCAAGAATATAGTTCTTTTAGGCTCTTGAAACAAAATTCCAGAGTGTCTACCCTGGACTAATTTGATGACAACAAATCCAGCAATTATTAAGCACCTATTGTATATAGAACATTGTGCTAGGGTGCACAGTTTATACAAGACCTAGTCCTCACCCTTAGAGAGCTTAAAGTCAAGCAAAGGCATATGACAGATAGCTAAGCCTAGAATATTATGATGCATAATAAATACTGCAGAAAGGTACAAAACCAAATATCACGTGAAGCTTGAGGGTGGGGTAGAGGAGGAGGATCTGGAAAGGCTTCCTGGAGAAGGCAGCATTTGAGCTAGGCTTTCTAGGATGGCTCCAAGTTCAAACTCTAGGGTCACCTTGCCCAAGGGAGGGAAGGATCCAGGATTCCATCCCAGGGTCAAATCCACGTGTAGTGTTCCAGAGAGCAGCAGGAAGTTAAAGAAATGACTTGTTAATTTCTGTTCTCAATGAGCAGCTCATTATTTCAGAAACTGCCCAGAGGGCTGTGGTTCTAAATAGATTATTAACCAGGAGATAATCAACTATTTGTAGATTTTGAGGCAACCCTTCGAAATGGCTCATGAAAAGATTCAGCTACTCACAGGGATTCCAAAATGAGTCAGCCTAAAACCCCAAATCCACCAATGGCTTTGAACTCTGCCACAGATTAATTCTTCAAAAGCAACTTCAGTTTATGGGCCCTTCTGTCTGCAAGCAGGGTTGTTTCCCTGGAGGCTCACATCTTTCATCACAGCTCTACTCTGGGATGTTTACCACACCACAGTGAGAAAACAAAAGGGTGAGAAAAGGGGGCAAAGTCCAGAAGGCTCAGGTACAGAGGAAAGGTCCATGGGATGGAATCCACTTTTAAAGCCGCTATATAGCAGCCCTAGCCTCAGTTAAAAAAACCTGGGTTCAAGTCTGTCTTCTTCTAGTAAATGGCCCTGCTGCTTACCTGTGCAAATCACTAAATTTTCCTGGATCTCAGTTTCCTCATCTGTAAAATGATGGGGTTGGATAAGACGAGTAGGGATAAGGTAGGAATTCATTCTTCATGTCTGTATCCCCAGTGCCTGGGGTAGGACTTAATAAGTGCTTGTTGATTCACTGACTGATGGATGGCCTTGGAGGTTTCTTCCAATTTTAAGTTCCTGGCATTCTAGCATAATGACACAGATCAGAAGCTCAATACATATTCCTTCATTTGATTTGAAAGTTAGGTGCTCAAAATACTAAGTAAAAGTTTAGTGGCTGATGAGTTGATTAGGAAAAAAACTGGAGGTAGCAGTTCAGAAAGGCTTATCTTGTCTCCAGCAGACAAAGCATACATCCATGTATGGATGGATTGGTGAAAAGCTGAGCCTTCCCTTGGCCAAAATCTCACCTGTATTATATAAATTTTATGTTGTTGTTGAGTTGTATCTGACTCTTTGTGACCCCATTTGGGGTTTTCTTGGCAAAGATACTGGAGTGGTTTGTCATTTTCTTCTTCAGCTTATTTTATAGACAAGGAAACTGAGGTAAACAGAATTAAGTAACTTACCCAGGGTCACACAGCTAGTGTCTGAGACTGGATTTGAACTCAGGTCCTCCTGACTTCAGGGACAGCCCTCTATCCAATGTGCCACCTACTTGCTCCTCACCTGTAGAGGGGAACTACTGAAGCCTGAAGGCCACTCTGATCTGGAGCCCATGTTCTGAACCATCCCTTTACCCTCCTATTCCTGCCCAGAGTCAGACACCCCTTTGTTGGACTGGGGCCTTTTACTGCAGAGCCCTACTCTGCCCTGGGAGGGAGCTCGGTGCTGGACACCTCTCTCTCCCATCTCCTTCATCCCAGATCAAACTCAGCAAACATCTATTAAGGGCCGACCACGGACAAGGCATGGGGCTAGCACTGGGGATTCAAAGACAAAGATGAAACAATCCCTGCCCTCAGAGAGCTTACCTCCTGATGGAGAGAGTCAGTATACACAAAGATAAGTAAAACACAAAGGCAGAGTGAATCTGGGGCAAAAGAGATCTGGAAAATTGCTACTGTAGGAAAATTCAAAGGGGTGGTGATCCTGGAAGGCTTCAAGGAGGAGGTGGTACCTGACCTAAGACTTGAAGGATATATGATATTGAAGAGTTGAAAGGAATGGGGGTAGGGTGGGGTAGCAGCAGAAGATAAACTATTAAGTTGGAGAATAGCTAGCTAGCAGTCTATTTGGGCTTGAATTTTAAACATAGGAAGGAGCAGTGATGTGAAATAAGGCTAGAAAGATAGGATGGAATCAAACCGTGGAGGTTCTTAAAAACCAGGCTGAGATTCTTATTCTGCTAGAGGTAACAGGGAGCCATCGAAGGTTCCTGAACAGAAGAGTGACATGGTTAAACTTTTGCTTTATGAAATTGTTTTGGCAGCAGAATGGGAGCAGGGGTGCCAAACACAAATAGAAACAAAGCCACTAATTAGTATATTAAGATCCCTGCAGGCCACAATACTGACTTAGAAAAACACACATTGACATTATCTATATAATATTGGATTTTAATTTATTTTGTTAATGTTGAGTGTTGTGGTTCACCGGTGTGCTTGATGCCTTGGTGGAACTGGCAAGGGTGTGACTGGAGGCATGGAGACCAGGAGGGGGCTTAATGGAAGTGTTGGGTTAGAGCTGACGAGAGCCTTGATTTGGCAGTTATTTTAGTGGAGAGAGGACAACAGTGGAGGTGGAATCCACTGGCCTTGGTAATTTACTGTAGCTGGTGGAGTGAGAGGGAGGGATGAGCCAGAGATGGCCCCAAGGTGCCTAGGAGGATGAGGGTGTCATCAGCAGAAATAAGGAACTTCAGACAAGGTTGGAGAGGAAGCTATTCACCTGTTCTGATTTGGGTAAACTGAGTTTGGTTCAGCATGCAGGTAGAGATGTCCAGCAAGCAGCTGGAAACACAGAACTGGTGACAAGGTTGAGGGATTAAGGACAGACCTGTACTGTGCTCCACGCTCTGGCAGGGTAAGAGGAAGACCTTAAACTAATTCACACTAAGATGTGAGTGACCCATACACGAATTAATGTACTACTCAATCCTTTTCTCCAAAGCAAAGGATTCTTAAACACCCTCAGACTAAAGGAATGAAAGAATAAAACTTCAATGGTGGAAGTCTGAGCACTAACAACTAGGCCCCAAGGAGGAGATATTTAGGGCTTAAGGCAAGAGCCTGATACTATTCAGATCACAGCACTCAAGAGGATGCTTACATGGCTTATTCTTAGCTTTGGTAGAGAGCCTGGGGTGGGGGAAGGACTCCATATAATTTTGGGTCTTATTAGGCCACATGGAAGGAACCCTAGGAACTCAGGGGAAGTGAAGATTCTTAAGACACGGGACAAATCTGGGACTATCCCTTCCACATCACCGCCCTCACATGAAGAGAGATGGACTGAAGTGTGCAGGACCAGAGTGCCCAAGTCAAGCTTGGAGGCCTAATAGCCCAAGGCATACCCAGAAATTGCAAGGAAGAAGTAGGAAACTCTGGATCAGAAACAGGTGTAGCTCATGTTCAAAGAGGAGAACGGTGAATTATATCAAATGGGGTCATCGGACTGGCGCCATGCCTAACAATCTCACTTTAAACTTTTTGAACCGAGTTGCCTACTTTGGTGCCACGCAGAGTTAGAGAACATCCAATCTGGAAGGGAGTTTGAATATCAGAAACTCCAAAACATTGGAGCTTGGGGGCAGCTTAGAAATCTATTTAGTCTCAGGTCCTCAACTGACACCTCTGGGAACTGAGGCAGAGAAAAAGGTGACTTTCCCCAAGGTTACCCAGCAAATGTGTCCAGAGCTGAAGCATGAATCTAATAGTCCTGACTCTAACCCCCAGGCTACGGGAGCAGTAATCTAGCATGTAGACGGTGGACTGGCCCGACAGAAACACAGGAAAATGGACAGCTTGTTATGCAGTATGGCCAAGAAAACCACAATTTTGAACCTATAAGGGGAACTTCCTAAATTGACTTTAGAAACTTTTTTGGGGGGGGATTTCCTATGACATGTACCCCCTGTGCCATCCACACCCTTTGCCTGGTCTTATATTTGAGGAAGTGTGAAAAGACAGCCCCAGCAAATGACCATGTATAACCTGCACGTAATATATAAAGCCTTCAGTATTTTCCCCCTTTGTGTGCCACAGGCATGAAATTATGGTTCTATATAAATAAAGTGAGCTCTTCTTTGTTAGGAGCAAAAAAGCCTCAAGAGGGTAAAAATAAATTCTGGGCGCGGAAGCTGACAGCTCTGTGCTGAGGTTGTGATGTCAGCACCACGAGCAAATGATCTTTCATCAGTTTGACTGTATTTTTAAATGTGAACAGCTTAACACGACTTATTTGGTGATGCCTTGGACAACAGATAATTCAACTGCATTTACCAGATGACATGGACAAATACCTCCCACTCCAGTGCCCCCGGATTAAAATAAAGTGTGTTTGCTCAGAGTGCCTGACAAGTTTAACAACAGGAAACGACAGGACACAAATCATGCCTAGCACATCCTCACCTGCTGGGCCACTGCAGACAAAGAAGGTGTTACCCAAGTGTCAGTGATGCTGATACTGCAGCTCAAAAAGAGGTCTGAGGCCCAAGCGTGGCCTCCTCCCATCTCTCAGCCCTCTGGAGCAGGGGCTCAAGTCTGACAACTGTATTGGGATGTAATTAGTTTCCTTTTTAATTCTATGTATTTTATCTTAGGTCTCTTAAAAAAAAATATACTCTGAGAAGGTCCCTAGGTTTAACCAGAATGTAAAATGGATCCATTCCTTGAGAATGGGTCCTGTCAAATGAATCCATTGCACGTGCACTCACACACACACAAACACACACACACAGACACAATAACACACACACAGAGACAATAACACACACACAATTATTAACTCTTGTTTGGGAGGAAGGCTCTGCTTTTCCACTGATTCAAAGCTCTGGACTGAGCAGCACAGTACAGTGGAAAGAACACTAGCTCTGGAGTCGGACGACTCGAGTTCAACTTCTTGCTCTCTGTGTGCCTTAGGTCTCTGTTTCCTTATCCTTGAAGGAGAAGGCTGGACTAGAGAAGGTTCCTTCTAATTCATCTGATATTCTAGACATCCTAGGAATAAGACAGCCTGGGCACTTGTGTTAAATCTGACCCTTACTAAGTGGGTGACTTAGGAAAATTGATCCCCTTTTCTTGGCCTCACTTTCTTCTGCTGTAAAGTAGGATAATATTAACGGTCCCCCGCCCCCTACCTCACAGGGCCATTGTCAATATCTAACTCTTTTTTGACCAGTAATTTCTTTCGCTGGTGTTTACTCGGGAAGTCCTTGAGAGGGAACTTCCTCTACCCATGCAGATTGGCCCCTACTTTTCAACTAAGGGCAAAGAAAATAAATGTGTTAAGAAGCACACATACACAATTTTTTTGGAGGGCAGTTGGGGTTAAGTAACTTGCCCAAGGTCACACGGCTAGATTTTTGTTTGTGTGTGCCTTGTGTCTGAGGCCGGATCTGAACTCAGGTCCTTCTGACTCCAGGGCCGGCACTCTACTCATGCGCCACCTAGCGCCCCAAAATTAAAAAAACAACAACAACAACAAACAAACAAACAAACAAACATGTTACAGTACTTATCTATACTATGATTTTTATTTATAGAAAATTTATAAATTTATAAAAATAGAAAAATTATGTTCATTTTAAAATTTTGTAAATTTTATTTATAAAAAAATAAAAGAAGGTAATTATTTGTCTCTCTATAGTCATTTTCACTTTATATAAGGCCCACTGTAGGCTTCCTTTAAGAGTAAACTTTCCCTAAGCATCATTCAATGGATCAGAATTTGTAACTTTTCAGTGTATGAGTCTTATCTCCTGTGTAAAGGGAGGCAGCCCTGTAGACAAGCTAACGTTCTCTAATAGAGCTGTAAGGAGCTCTATACATAGGAACTGCCAGAATGCCTATAATGAAACGGTATGGGGAGAAGCTGAGATTCCAGCCAGCTAAGGGCTGGTTGTCATCAGGTCATCAAGAACACTGGTGGGATGATATGAATGCCTGGGAAGACTGGCAAACATGTGGATACATGGGCCTAGGATCACAGCTAAGAGCAATGTCCCCGGGATTGATTGAGCTGTGATGTGGAGAGGTCCATCCTTCAGGGAATCAGCAGCCTCCCCCTCCAAAGTCCCAAAATACCCAGCCAAATTTACCCCAGACAGGAATAACTCCACCTGCCCCTGAAATGTGGCTTATTCCTAGGGTGAAACCGACAGCCTGTGTTATATGACTTGAGAGAGAAGGAAGTGAGAGCCAGTCTCCTGACCTGTGGTCTCTGTGCTGTCCTATCCATAATTCTATACTGTACACGTAAGATGAACATACAAGATGGTGGGATGGTGCAATTCCAGCCATGTTTTAGGGATTATGTGAACCTTCAGGATTCAGTCAATATGAAAAGAACTTTCTGAAGTGATCTGGTCTACCCTCCTCCCTTGTCTCCAGGCTGGATTTATTCCTAACTAAACTAGACATATGGGTGTCTATCCTTTTTAAAAAAATTTTCTTTTGTTTATCCTATTTTAAAAATCTCTAGGGAAGGTGTCATTTAACAACTTCTGTCAGCATCTAGGTCTCTCATCCTCCCACTTCTTTATTTTATATTTTAAAAAATATCAATTTTATTTTATCTTCAGGTCCACATCTCATACCTCCTCCCCCCCTTCCCCTTTCATACTTGAGAAAGCAAGGAATACAAAACTCTCATTATGAACATGTATAGTTAAAGAAAATGAATTCCTACATTGGCCAGGCCAAAAAAATAAGCCTCAATCTGGGCTCATCTCACTCTTATTAGGAGATGGTTAGGCTGTGTGATCATGAGTTCTTTGGAATTCTGGTTAGTCATTGTATAGATCAGCGTTCCTAAATCTTTAGATGCTGTTTGTCCTGGTTCTGCTCACTTCACTCGGCTAGTTCATCCAAGTCTTCCCAGGTTTCTCTCAAACCATCACCTTCATATGTTACAACATGACAGTATTTCACCACTCATTTACTTTAAATAAGTTGGATATCTTCAGGGATAGTCTCATTCTGTTTTTCATATTTATCTACATTAGAAAAATTGGGAGGGACTGCGACTAAGAGACCAAGGGAGTGTGAAACAAGTGGACCCCTTGACTCTTGCATCCTGGAACTTGTAGCTTTGCCATAATGGAGTAAAATGGGCATCTCAGTTGGAAGCATCTTAACTTAAGGAGTCTTGAGTGGTCTTTCAATCTGTGGTCATGTACAAGGCCACTCCTATGCACATAATGGAATATAGCTGTGGTTTAAGGAGTGATGAATGTGAAGAATTCAGGGGAACTTGGGAACACTTCTAGGAACTGACCCAGAGTGAAGTAATAAGATTTAGGAGAACAATATACGTGGCCATAAGAATTCAAAGGAAAACGATGCTGAGGGACACTAGAATCCTAATCGACCCAGTGACCAATGGTGACTTTGGAGGACTGATGGTGAAGCATGGATCCCTCTTCATGGTATGGCACAGGGGTGGTGGACTAACAGTATGGGCTGAAGCAGAAGGAAGGAAACATTTATTAAGCAAGTACTATGTGCCAGGGAACATGCTAAGCAGTTTATGCACAGAAACTCATTTGATCCTTACAACCCTGGGAGGTAGTATTATTATTAATTAACCCCATTTTACAGACAAGGAAACTGAGGCAGATAAGGGTTAAGCATCTGAGGCTGGATTTGAACTTAGCTCTTCCTGACTCTGGTGCTCTTTCCACTGTACCACCTAATTGTCCCTGAGGAAGGAAGAGTTCACAGGGGATGGGGGAGAATCTTCATTAACAAATGGCAGCCACATAAACCAACAACAACAGTAAATAATAAGTAAATAAATTCTCAGCCCTTTGCCTTCCTCAGTCATCCTGGCCTGGCTCTGCCTGAGACTCACAATCTCTGATAGGAGTTGGTTTCTTGCCAGATATGATTCAGGGCTGGTCATGAGCCCACCCTTTCAGACATCCCTTTACCCAGCAGGGAGTAGTGATGCATGCTAAGTAAGTGGTAGAAAATGGTAATATCATTATTTTACTGTCTGGGTACTTCCAGGAAAGAGGTGGCTCGGTAAATAGGACAAGACTGGAGTTGGGGGTCAGAGTGAGGTAGGTATGTTTAATTCTACACCATTACTCTTTTGAAATCCTGAATCCAGTCTGCCACTCTGAAAATAAACCCAAAGGATGACTTCTCCTTTCCAAGCATCATAAGGAGGATGGTGTTGGGGAGCAAAGATAGATCTGGGACAGGGACGGCAAACTCATTTTGCAGGTTTCTATCTTCCTTAAAGTACTGTGTGGAAAGGAAAGTGGGCCAGTAAATGGTTAGTGTGTGCCATCCTCATGGGTTATGAAATATCTATCCTTATTTGCAAGGGTGAGCTGACCAAGGCAGCTCTCTGGGGCTTAGGGTTCCAATATCTAGCCAGGGGTGGGGAACCTGTAGTGTCAAGGTCACATATGGACCTGTAGGTCCTCAAGTACAGCCAGTGATGAGTCCATACTTCACAGAACAAATCCCCTTAATAAAAGGATTTATTCTATAAAACTTGGGACATAATCAAAAGGCCACACCCAAGGACTAGAAGGTCACATGTGGCCTTGAGGCCACAGGTTCCCCACCCCTGACTTTAGACCTCAAAGAGAAGTCCCCTTTTCCATCTCCCTTGCAGAAATGATGGAGGAGATGGCACTTTTGAATCTGATATTACTTAGGAGACTAAAGACTGACCATTTTGCATCTCTCTATTCAGGCCTTTGTCTGATGGCATCTGGGTTTGGCCCTTTGATGGACATTTTTGACCCAGCAATGCGGGTCCAGAGTGACTCATCACAGAGCAGAAACATGGAGATGAATGCCAAGCAGTCTAGTTACTGAAAGGGAAAAAAAGGGGACCCTCTGAACATCACAGTTGGGAACTTGTTGCCACAAAAACATGTCCCTCTCCTTCCAACTATTCTGTTTACTGAGATATTGTCATGGAGGCAGGAAACATTTTGTCAGAAATACTGGGCACAAAATACAGTGGGCGCTAAATACTTAATCTTATTGGAGACACACTCCAGGGGCTGGAGGCGTGAATGGCTGTGGGGAAAAGGTCTGGGTTATATAAAGCTGCTGTAAGCAAAGATAGTTGAACCCGCCTGTCACATCCACATGGTCAGCTTTCCAGATGCTGAAACTTAAGAATGACACAAAGCCTGCCCCTGTCCCCCTAAAGGAAACCACTGTTCTGGGAAAACACAGAGGTGACAGGAGTGAGGGGGGAAATACAGTTGTAGACTGCCTCCCATTGACTCTCTGTAATAGAGAAGCCTGTAATATAACAAGTAATAATGTAAGAAGCCTGATTAAATAACAAGCATTTATTAATGGCGTACTATACACCCAGCCCTATGCTAGGCCTGACAGGAGAAATGAAGAAAAAATATGGTCTCTGTCCTAAGGGGGCTTACACTTTAGCTATTATAATATGGCTTGCTATCATACAAATTTGGATAGAAGATGAGTCATGTCCCTTATGATATTATAGCTCCATATGCTAAAAGAAAGAAAAGTCTTTAACAGAGATAAATGTGTTCTCTGATACTTGGCTGATAGAGGGAGGGCCCTTCTTAGTTTGAAGGAGTAATAACAATAATTAATAATAAAAACAACAGTGAAGACGATGATGAGGATGCTGTTTGTGTGGCACTTGCTACGAGCCACGCCTCGGGCTAAGTGCTTTATAATCATTAACTCACTTGATTCTTACAACTCTTATAACTATTATTATTATTATTCCCATTTGACAAATGAGGAAACTGAGGCAAACAAAACTGAAGTGACTTGCCCAGGGTCACAAAGCTAAATAAGTGTCTGAAGCCAAATTCGAACTCAGGTCCTCCTGATTCTAGATCTAATGCTCTATGCACTGTGCCACCTAGACTGATCATGTCCCAGTCTCCCTCACTAGTCCTTTCAAATGAAATAAGGGATTCTGTAATCTCAGAGGGAATAATTTATAGATTAATTCATTCATGGTTGGGAGCAGGAAATCAATAGCTATCAACCCTGGGCGAGTGATTGGGTCATTATCCATGTTATATTTTGCCAAAAGAGCTCATGTTGGCTCTGAAAATATAAGTCCCTTATGAGGAGGAATGGTTTCAGTTTTGATTATTTAATCCTAATTCCTTGCAGTGTACCTGGCCCAAAGTCAGAACTTAATAAATGCTTGTTGTATGAATGAATGAATGAAGAATATTTCTAAAGGGAAACATACTTTTTCATAACAACTTTTATATTAATTTTAAAATGATTAACTATAAACATTATTAAATGTTGATATAGCCAACTATACACTACTTCACAACTATTTACATTTAAATAAATGAATCCGCACACATATGTTGTCATAACAGTTTTCCAAACATTTTCTTCAAGTCTCCACCAGGATTCCTGGATTCTTTGGAGCCACACTCAAAATAGTCTCTTCTCATTCTGCTGTCTAAAATTGTACATTATCTCATAAAGGTGTTTCCCACATTCTTTTTACAATGAAATAATTTTTTTTCTAATTATCAAGTATTTTTTTCCTCAACCCAACATCTCTACCGTAACTAGAAAAAAATCCAAATCCAAAAGCAAAACTTAAGGGATGTGTGTGTGTGTGTGTGTGTATCAGTCTTTTTGAAGGGGAGAAAGCAGGGCAATTGGGGTAAAGTGACTTGCCCAAGGTCATGCAAGCTAGTAAATGTTAATATATAGATTTGCTTTTTGGAGGGCAATTGGGGTTAAGTGACAGGATATATTTTTAATGGAGCAAATTCTAATGTGTTAACTCTGAATGTGGTCAATTTGGGACAATTTCTTTTCAGCTTTCTAAACAAGGATCTAAACAAAGCTTACCTACAGGCAAAAAAAAAAGATGAATTAACCCAAGCTTATTTTCAGGGTTCTTCACCCCAAAGATCATTCTGAAACACTGATATTTAATTCAATTCAATTCAGCTTTTTACTGTTTCAAGGACCTCAAATTCTATAGGTGTGGGTAACTCCTTTCACTGAGATCATAGCCCCTTTATAGTTAGTAGGTAATTTTCAAGAGTTGCCCATGCCAAACAAATTCATCATACCCTAGCCAACTTGGCTAGGCTGATCCTCAGACAATAGCTAGAGGGCACAGCAACTGGGGCTCCCCAGAAGCAACTTTATCTTGGAAGGGCCTGTCAGAGTTTTTGTTCTGTGGGCATAGCCTTTGAGGACCAGGGTTACTGCCAAGGTGTGATGAAGTGTCAGGAGGACTTCAGTGGAAGCAGCTCAGTGGGATAAGCATTTATTAAGACTCATTATGTGTCTATATGTGTGTGTATATAGATATAGATATAGATATACACACACATATATAAATAGATAGATACAGATATGTGTGTATATTTGTACTTATTTATAAATGTGTGTATATCTATATACCCAGAATTAATTGTAGCTTTCTTGGGGGTGGGGGAAGGAAACAGAAAAAAAAGAACAAAGTAAAAAGTACACAGCAGAGAACAAAATAAAATCTAAAAGGAAGTAAAAGATGGACAGCTTGGAGCACAATGTGTAGTATTATATAGGCTTTCTTGAAATGGAAATTGATTCCCCTCTATTTTGAATTCTCTCATGTTCTGCTGTGCACGTGGCATTTTTTTTCTTTTCTTATTTAAGTTTTAGTATTTAAGCTTGTTTCTTTTTTTCTTTTCTTATTTTGTATTTAAGTTTAAAATAAAAAAAATTTGCAAAAAAAAAAAAAAGACTAGCTCTTGGTTGGACCGCTTTGGATACAAAGCTGTAGGCCATAGACACCTCCCTCTCCTGGAGATTACACAACATGGTACGATGCAAAGAACACTTACCTGGGACTCGAGGCACTTGGGTTTAAGTCCCAGCTCTGACACGAATTAGCTTTTTGACCTCAGACAAGTCAATTAACTTTTCTGAACTTCAGTCTTCTCAATAATCAAACAAGGGGACGGTCTGAGATTAGCTCTGAGGGCCTTTCCTGCCCTAGCCATCCACTCTCTATAAACAGGCAGTCAGTCAAGAAGCCCTATTAGAGGAGACAGGACATGTCCCTAGATACCATGATACGAGGGAGGATGTGCTAAGGACAAAGGAAAGGTCCAGGTCTCTGCCCTGAGATCCTGGACCCTGAGAGGCGAGGTTTTATCTTAGCTTTCCAAGAACCAGGCCTCCAGGTCACTTCCTGGCTATTTCCAAAACACCCTGCAGGAACTCCAGACACCAGTAACTGGCCCTCACTGGGCCTGGAGTCAGGAAAACATGAGTTCAAACTTCACTTCAGACACTTACTAGCTGTGTGACCTGCAGAAAGTTGCTTAACCTCTGTTTGCCTCAGTTTCCTCATCTGTAAAAGGTGAATAATACTATCGTCTTCCTTGCAGAATGGTTGTGAAGATGAATGTGATCATCATCGTAAAGTGCTTATTATTAGCCTTTAGTCCTGGGCTTGGTACACAGTAAGCACTACACAAATGTCAGCTTTCATCATCATCATCATCTCTCAGGGTTGTTGAGGGGGTCAATGAGATAATAATTGTAAAGTGCTTATTAGCACAATGCCTGGTACATAGTGGGTGCTTAACATCATTACTTATATAATATTAATAACTTATATAATATACATCATATAATATACTAGTTATATATAATATATAATAAAATAATTAATATTATTTCCTTTCCCTGTCCCTGCTGCCCCTTTTCTAGCTCCCATTTTATTTTTCCCTATTAGAACACACCTATTAGGTGGTGTAATGCATAGAGTGCTGGACCCAGAGTCAGGAAGACTCATCTTCCTATGTTCAAATCTCACCTCAGACACTTACTAGCTGTGTGGCCCTGGGCTAGTCACTTAACTCTGTTTGCGTCAGTTTCCTCACCTCACATAAAACGAGCTGGAGAAGGAAATGGCAAACCTCTCCAGTATCTTTGCCAAGAAAACCCTAAATGGGGTCACAAAGAGATGGACATGACCCAACTGAACAACTTAGAATGCAAACTCCTTGACAGTGATTTTCAAGAGTTGCCCATGCCAAACAAATTCATCATATTAAGGTCAACTTGGCTAGGCTGATCCTCAGACAACAGCTAGAGTGCACAACAACTTGGGCTTCCCAGAAGCAACTTGAGCTTGGAAGGGCCTGTCAGAGTTTTTGTTCTGTGGGCATAGCCTGACTAACTTGTCTGTATTTGTATCCCCAAGCATTAGCATAGGACTAAATAAATATTTTATCACTCACTCATTCAATTCATTCATTCATTCAGGCTGTGATAAAATTGAGAGCCATCACTTTCAGTTGGAGGATAAGAATGGGAGTACTAAGAAAGAGTATTGGAGTTGGGACTTCAACAAGTGAAGATGAGGGAGGAAGGAGGACAGGGCATTTTTAGTTGTTTTGGAACCTTATGCAGATGAAGGGACCTTTAATACCGAGTAGGTGGGGGGTCATATGGATGAATGAATGAATAACAAGTATGCATTAAGTACTTACTGTGTTAGCCACTAGGAATGCAAAGACAAAAGTGCAGGATCCCTCTCCTCAAGGAACTTATAGGGGAAGATGCCATATATATGGGACAGTGGCCAGGGAAGGGAGTTTTGATCTAGCCAGCCACAGGAATGATGAGTGGAGGAGCCCCAAGGCATCCATTATTACTCCCTTTTCAGAAGTAATAGTAGCAATGATTTGAGTACTGTTCCAGCAGGGGAAAGGGATCCAATCCCTACTCTCAAGGAACCCACAGTCTCCTTTGGGAGATGAGACAGGCACAATGGAACCATAATGGAACAATAGGAGGGAGGGTGTCAGAGAAGGGCCGGGTGAGTTGTATGGACAATGAGCACAGCGGAGTTCACAGGGGGAGAGGTCAGTGTGGCCTGGGGTGGTCTGAGAAGGCTGAACAGAGGAGAAAGGATTTAAGCCAGGCTTTAAAGGATAAAGAGGATTCAGTACCCACAGAAGCCACTCAGTAAATGCTTGCTGAGTGATGGAATGGAGAATAAAAATAACAATTCACCCTTCATTTATGAATTATTTTTGGCTTATTCAGCGCCGTTTCTCCTATGTTGGCAGACCATTTGCTATGTATGAGGAAAAAACAACCCTTATTACTGGGACCCAGCAAGGGGAAGCCTAAGACTGGGGGTTGGGTATAAGGTGGGAATCTTACTTCTGGATCTCTCTAAGTTTCCTCACCTATGTGGGCCCTCTCTACATAATAAGGCAAACACAGCAATCTTCCTGCCAAATCCAGGGGTCTTCTTTCAGGCAGGCATCATTCCCCTTAGCCTCTCTGCACTATCTGAGGCTATCAACCATCCCCACCCATCCTGACACTCTCTTCCCTTGAATTCTGTGTCCCTGCTCACTGCTTGCTCTCCTCCCGTCTCCCTGACTGCTCTTTCTCTGTCTGTCCCTGGGTCTTCCTCTTCCTCTTTCTACTCCTTAAGTGGGGGAGTTCCCCAAGACTCAATCCCAGGTCCTCTGCTCTCTTTACATTCTCTCCACCTAAGTGATTTTCTCACACCCATGGCTCTAGTTATCACCTATATGCAGATGACTCAAAATTTATATCTCCCTATATATTTATTTATATGAAATATCATTCTCTTTCTATATTTGGCCAGAGTATCTCTCCTGAGCTTAAGTACTGCATGTCCATCTGTTCTGGGGACTTGCATTTGGATGTCCTGCTGTCACCTCAAACCCAACATGTCCAAAATTATACTCATTCCCTACCACCCCCTCCAAACCAGCCCCGCCTTCCAATGCAGTTATTTCTTCCAACTCTGTTATTTGTTTGGATGGTACCAAGATGCTCCCATTCACCTATGCTCAAAATTTCAGTCATCCTATGCTTTTCCCTTTGCCTCACCCTTCATGTTTGATGAGTCACTAAACTCAGCTACCTTTGCAGTATCTCTTATATTGGCCCTTCCCCTCCATTTCCACTGCAACTATCTTGGCTCAGCCCCCTCATGTCTCTTACCTGGACCCCTGAAACAGCTTCCTAATTGGCTTCTCAGACTTGTCTCTCACCTTTCCAAATTTACACTTCAAACAGCTGCAAAAATAATCTTCCTAATGAATAAGGGTGACCAAATCACTTCTATGACATGACTTGAGGCCTATTGCCTGAAGGATAAATACTTTTTAAAAATGTCTTTAGTTGCCCATTTATGGCCTGGCACATTCTGATAGTCCTTGGTTCTAGCCAACCCCCCATTTGCTGATTTTGTACGGCCCCTTTCCCCCTCAATGCCTTCTGTGTGCATGATTTCCCACCCTGGAACAGATCTATCTCCCTGCTGCTGTCTTTCTCAGCTGAGCTCTACTGCTTCCACTTCTGCTCTGAAGCCCTCTCTCATTCCCTCTGCTGGAATGCTCATTTCCTCCTTGAGTATCCCATATACTGGGTTTTGTTTTGTTTTGTTTTTTATAGAATCAGAATCTTGGTGGCCATCTGTTCTAACCTATACCTCAGCAGAAACTTCTCTACAGCATCCCCTCAAGGGGTCATCCAGCCTCTGCCTGAATATCTCTAGTGACAGGGAACTCACTATCTTCAGAGATTGCAAACTACATTCAGTCTCTGAGATGCCTACTAGCTGTGTGGCCCTGGGCATGTCATTTATCAATCTGGTCCAGTTTTCTCTTCTGTAAAATGGGGATAAGAACACTTACCTCCCAAGGTTGTTGTGAGGATTAAATGAAATAATATCTGTAAAAAGTGATTCACACAGTGCTTAGAATACAGTAAGTGCTTAATATATGCTTGTTTCCTTCCTTTCCCCACTTTGAGAGGTCAGAGGAAGGGGGAGTCAGTGTGGGCTAGGGTGGATTGAGGGGGTCGTTTGTATTGAGGAGAAAGGATCAGATAGGTAGAGCAGTGGATAAAGTGCTCGTCCTGAAGTCAGGAGGACCTGAGTTCAAATCCAGCCTCAGACACCCACTAGCTATGTGACCCAGGGCAAGTCACTTAATCCTGTTTGCCTCAGTTCTTCATCTGTAAAATGGGTTGGAGAGAAATGGCAAACCACTCGAGCATCTTTGCCAAGAAAACCCCAAATGGGGTCACAGAGAGTCAGAAATGACTAACACAACTCAACAATAACAGCAGAGGAGAAGGGGTTTAAGCTCGGTTTTGAAGAATAAACAGGATTCGACCCACAGAAGCCACTCAATAAATAAATAAAACCTTATACTTGTCCCTCCCAAATTTCATCTTACTAGATTTAGCCCATCATTCCAACTTGCCAAAAACTTAAAAACAAACCCCCAAACCAACTGATTCTGTCATCCAAAGTGCTTCCTAACAGATTCACATCACTTCAAATTTGATAAATATGCTAACTATGCCTTCACCAAAGTAGTAAATTAAAGTAATGGCCAGGCCAGGACTAGCAACACTCACCTTATCCCCTACACAACTATGAATTTTCCAAAGGCAGGTACCGTGTCTCTTCATCCCTGCATCTCCAGCTCAGTCTCGTTTAGTAGGAGGTGCACAACAAATGTTTGTTGAGTTGAGCTAGGCTGATCTTGCCTAGTCACTAGATGGTTGAGGGGAAAATGTCAGGAAATTGGAGCCTGGTACATAAAACACTGGCCCTTAGAAGGAATTACTTCTTCACTCTTGTCTGTCCTTTATTCTTCTCTTAGAAGGGGGAAAGTTAAATTCTGCCACTCTCCCCAATACCTCAAACCCAAACTCCAATAACAAAATGACCTTCTTGAAAGAGCGCAGAGCACTGGGCTGGAGAATGCAGAAGACCTGTATTTAGACTCCAGTTCTGCTACTAACTAGTTGTGTGCCTGGGCAAATTCTGGCTCTCTGATTTGCTACCTATAACCTTACCCATCCCCTTTTGGGGTTTCAGTTTCTTTATATGTAAAATAAGGGAGCTGAACTACCTGAGCTTTGAAATCCATGCTATCCTGAAACCTCCAATACCCAGTAAATTACTGAGCCTCTCTGTGTTTCAGTGTCTGAAATCTGTAAAAGAAGGGTGTTGGATTAGATTATCTCTTAGGTTCCTTCCAGCTTTTCATATTCCAGAAGTCCACGAATCTGGGTTGATCCATTGATTCACAGTCATGGGGACATGAGGCATGGGGAACTATATTTGGATCCGTATCCAGTCATTGGCCAGACCTAACCATTCCTTGTGTACACAACCTCCCTTCCTGTGGCCTCCTTGGGGAACGGGGTTCACTCCAGCCTTTGAGCTCTGACTGAGGCCTTCTGAGGACTAAGGACTGGCAAGAAGCAACATTCCCAGGAGAGCCCATCCTTCCAGGGGGGAAAGACAAAGGACCGCAGACACACACAAGGGAGACCCAGTGGGATGTTAGCAGAGCTAGTCAGCTCAAAGGAAGAGAGCAGCCGAATATCTTGGAAAAGGGAACACTGTAGACCCATGGTGCATTGCAACCAGCATGCAAAGTTCATCAAGAAGACGTGTCCTCTCTCACATATACCCTCCATGACCACAACATTCTGGCTTCCAGGACAGCAGCCGGAGGAGTCCCTGGCTCCGGGAGGGTGGAGCCTGAATCGGGAACATCAGAGCCAGAGTTGGCTGAATTCCCCTGAAACCCTCCTTCATTCTGAGAGCAAAACCTGCCCGTCACGTCCTCCACTTTCTACATTTCTCTGTGGGAGACCAAGTCTTTAGATCCGGGCTTTTTCTTAGTCCTTCAGGAAATGTCTCAAGGACTGGAGGGGAGAGGAGAGAGGTTTGCATTGTAGAGGTGGAGGAGAAAGAAGCCTCGGCAGGTTACTGGATTGGGACTGGGCCAAAGGGCTCTGCTACGGAGTCCTGTGGGCCAGACCCCATCCTGGCTTGGCAGCCAGACAAAGAAACTCCACAGGACCCTATGACTAATGTCTGATAACGATCAACCTACCTTTCCAGCTTCATCTCCCACTATTTGAACCTTACCCTAGAGTCAAACTAGTCTACTCCCCATTCCCCAAACACACAGTATAATTTCCTGATGCGTGCCTTTGCTCAGGCAGTTTCCCTCTAGTTCACCCCCCACAACTAGAACTGGAATGTTCTTCATCTCCCTGTACACACTGTGAACCCCTGTTTGTGCTTGTCTCTCTGATCCTTTGTTTCTCCATCATTCAAATGAGGCAGTTCCATTAGAGGGTCTTTAAGACCCTTCCACTTTTATCATCCTACGACTGATTCTGGGATATTATATCTACCCTTCAAGGCTCATCTCAAACCCTTAACTATGTGCTCTCTTACAAGAATGTATATGATACAGGGGCAATTCTATCTCTAAAGAATCTTGCAAAGGGTCTTGTATACATGGGAGTAATTTGGTAAACAATGAATGAATGAACAAAAGAAATTTCACTTCCTAATGAACATATCCTTAACTGCCCCAGAAGGCAAAGATTTCTTTTGGCTACTGAATGGGGACAGTCACAGATCACCCAGCATCATTCAATTCATCTCAGAACCTTTGCTGAGTCCCTGTATGGTGCCAGTCTAGGTCCTGGGGATACAGATCCAAAAATAAAATTCCCTGCCCTCAATAAGCTTCTAATCTTGTGTGTGTGTGTGTGATATGACATTTCATTCATTTTAGTCTGACTCTTCATGACCCCATTTGAGGTTTTCTTGGTAAAAATACAGGACAGGTTTGCCATTTCCTTCTCCAGCTCATTTTATCGATAAGCAAAGTGAGGTTAAGTGACTTGCCTAGGGTCACATAGCTTGTAAGTTTCTGAGGCTGGATTTGAACTCAGGTCTTCCTGACTCCAGGCCTGGCACTCTATTCACTGTGCCACCTATACCACAAAGCATTTCTGAATGCTCTTTATGTATTGGCACTCCTGTCTTCTCCAAACACTTTTGGGCCTTCTCCCTATGATGTCAGCTGGAATATACTGAGGGAATGAATCTGAGCAAGTCCAAACTCCTCCTCATGGGACTTAAACTTTTTATATTCTGGTTCTCATCTTAGTCACCTGAATTATCTCCCCATCCTCCCTAACAAAACCTTCCTCTCATGTCAGGCTAGGATCTTCATTGCACACCACGTCTGACCCCACACCCACCCCGATGAGGTGCTAGAGAAGGATGTTAGTCTGATTTTTGATTATAGTCTCACTTGTCATTTTGTTCTTTTCTTTATCAAGCTAAACTTTAAGCAACTTGAAGGCAGGAGCCATGTCTGTATAGATCTAGGATGTAGACTGTGAAATCCTATCTATCCTTCAAGGCCCATCTCAAACTCAGGTCATCTATTTGCTCTTATAAGACTATGATTCACAGGGTAACTCTGTCTGAAATGAAATGTCACTGCCTTAACGAACTCTTCCCTGATTGCCCTGAATAGCAATACTAGGTGCTTAATGTATACTTAAGAAATACTTATTGAACTGATAGGAAATGAAAATGCTTGATAATATTAATCTGAATGAAATATCATTTGAAAGGTAATATATTGTAAGAGGGAAAAAAATCACTTAAGGTCTCCCAAAGTCCAAAGACGATGAATTAGACATCATTTAATGTTCAATCTTCCACTGGTTCCTATTCCCACGCCACTCCTTCCACCCAAGCCTATCAAATAGCTAAACATCAGATTTCCCACACAGGTCCCTAGAGACAAGCACATGGGAGTGTTGAAAAGGAAGCTTTTGGTTCAAGGTTAGTGTAGAATGTGTGAACTTCAGTATGGTATTTTCTAGGCAAGGGTCTGGCTCATCCCTCTGTGTGCCCCCGGCCTCCTTTCTCTTACTTTAGAAGGGATGATAAATATGGACATTCAAATGTAAAGAGCTACTGGGACTGACTGGTCAGTCCTTCACCAGTCAGGTTCTCTCACATCAGGCATCAGTCTCAGCTTTGCCAGTCCCTTGCAGGTCATGGGGAGGCTGGGGTAAAAGGGAGGTGGTGAGAGGGTGCTGAAGCAGGGGGACATAGAAAATACCATTTATAGCCTGAAGCCATCACTTTAAACTGCAAAGGCTTCTCTGGAAGAGAACCAGACAATGCTCAGGGAGACGCTCTGTGTCTGGGGAGATGGAATGCAGAAAGTCACATCACACACACACACACACACACACACACACACACACACACACACACACACCCCTCTCCTTTTCCCTTTCGTGTGGAAAGAAGATCAGAATTCAGAAGTAGCCAGACCCATAGAATAAATTTCCCAAGGGAAGACTAGAATCATGGTGTTATCACTGCCCATTGTTACAGTGCCCCAGCTTTGGAGAGAATACATTAGCATCTACAATAAGAATATAAGGCAGGCTGCATGGAGAATTTGGCTTCAGATGACTTTAGGGTAACACGCAGGCAGCAAACTTAGAAATTACATGGTGGTGGGGTGGGGAAAAAGAAATGACATGGGAATAGAACCTGACTCAGCAAGGGTATTTCATCTGCCCCTTCAGAGAGGCAAGAGGGCTCCTGGTTTTGTTTTTTTTTTTTTTTTTTTTTTAAATATATAAACCCAAACCAGCATGGAGACACTAAATCTCTGCTGGTCCCTCCTCCTGCCACACACACAAACACCAAGGGCCCAGGGGGTCACTGTCATCTGGTGCAGGAGTCAGGAACCAGCCTCCCTTCAGAACCCCTCACAGCTGCTGCCTGAGAGCCAGTCAAAGGCGCTGCTGTTGTCTTGACACCAGGCCCCGCCCCACCACAATGGTCTGGATGCCTCAAACAATGTCCCCCTGCGACTGCCAGCTGAACCATATGGATGGACCTTGGCTGGGAGTAAGAAAGAAAATGAATGACAGAGGGAGGGATTGTAGAGTCATTGGGCTGGAAGGGACCTAGAGAGGTCATCTCGTACACCCTCCTGCCTCTGAGTAGAAGACAGTCATTAAACCAATGTGAATGATCATGATGGAGGGAGAGGAAGGAGGGTTAGAGTTGAAGAGTCAGATTGTTGAATATGTCCCCATGTGTACCTCCCTCAGCTTCCTCATCTGTAAAAGAGGAATAGCTGCCCTACCTACCCAACAGAGCAGCTGTAAAGAAGGCACGCCAAAGTATTACATAACCGGGAGCTACTATTTGGGGGAGTACTTCCCCCCAGGCTTCGTAGGTGAAGCAATATAACTTAAATTTTCTGAAACATCTATTTTTAACTGCATTTAGTGAAACAATAACCAATTTCAGTGCAATGGAGCTTGTAAATGAGTATTACCAACAACCTAAAATGATGACTGCTGCTTCACTAAAGTCTTCTCTAAAAAAAAAAGCGGAGAAGACACTCTCAATGTGTGGGACAAGGAGCTGATCTTCATAGAAGCCACATCAATATGAAAAAGGGGAATCTCCTAAAGTGAGATTTCTTCCAAAAGGAAAAAAAGTCTACATATGTTAAAAAATAACAGGAATTATGGGCTGCATTCAGGTTTTGTACAAGCTAGATTTTAGGGGAAAATTACAGGCTATATTTGGAACAATATGGTAGGCATACATGGAAAGATAACAATTAAATAGTCACTTAGGTTCTATATAAACCAGATTGGGGAAAACAAGTACAATATAGTAAGACAAGTTTATAGCACTGGATAAAAAGCTCGATGTAGCTGCAGAGACAAAGGCTGTTATTTCAAGGGGAAGGGATGAGAGTAATCGAGGAGGAGACAGGGAGATGTGCAGCAGCATCTGCGTGTCTGGGGCAGGGAGGGGATGTGAGGGTGGAACAGAAAGGTATGGTGTAAGGCATCCCAGACCAACAGTGACAGGGCCTGGATTCAAAAGCTGGCTGTTATTAGCTTGCTGTGTGATCTGAGGCAAGTTATCTTACGTCTCTGGTTCTCAATTTCCTTATCTGTAAAGGTGGGGAGGAAGGTATTTCTAGAATAAGTGTTCTCTAAGGCCCTTTCCAACTCTAAATCCTACTGTCTCATAGTTTTAATGTTCAAAATTTTCCAGAGTGCATGTGTGTACTATGCACGGGTGGAGAGGGCAGCAATCAGTATGCTGGAATTACACAATGGCAAAGAGTAGGGTTTTCCTCAGTGCCTAATGGAAGACACGGGGCTACTGTTTGGGGAGCTGTGAATTCAAAGCAGTGCAGGAGGCAGCTTACAACTGCCAGGGGTCTCTGAGGTAGGAACACAAGTCACAGAGTTAGGAGGTGCTGACTGGCCCCATAAAACTGACCCCAGCCAGAGGAAACACTTGCATATAAACAGAAAAGCAAGACTGTCCCCCCTTCTCAAGGAATTCACATTCAAATAGGGGGAGACAACACAGATAGGAGATTTCAGTTTACAAGCAAGATGGGAAGGTCCAGTGGATCTTAGGGTCCTTGGTGGAGGGTAATTCACTATCTGCACTGCTTGCTCCTTTATATGGACTCACATTACCTCACTGGCTGGCCACAGTGCCTGGAGTCCTCCCCCCACTGCCCTTCATTAGGGTTGCCCCTCTGAGCTAAGGCATTATCTCAGGCCTTGGATTAATGATCTAATGCATAGACTGCGTGTCACTGGAGAGTCAGTATGGTATAGTGGCTAAAGATCTAGCTTTGGAGGAAGAAAGATCTAAGCTTAAATCCAGTGTCTGACACATAAAGGATGCATGACCCTAGGCAAGTCACTTAAACTCTCTCAGATGCAATAATAGCACCTACCTCCTAGGACTGTTGTAAAGGTCAAATGTGATGATATACATTAAAATGCTATATGAATGGGAGCTATATATGTCACACTCCCAGTGTGAGATCAGGTAAACCTCCTCTCTTGGATTTATCTATCTGTAAGAGGAGGGGTTTGCCCTCTGACTGGATAGCAGTGCAGGATGGAAGTTCAGAACCTTGGAGACTTGCCAGGGTCAGACACTGGGAAGCAGGAGGGCCCCAGACACTTGGGGCTGGGGGCACTGCCAAGAGAGCAGAGGACACCGAAAGGGGCTAAGGGCAGAGAAGACAAACTGCCTACTCCACAATTCTGCCGCAAGCTGGCTGACCCTGACCATCTGAGTCCTCTGGCTTGGCCAAGGGGAAGCTTGGGGGTAGGGGGGAAAGAAGGGAGGGAGGGCAGGCAGCTGCCCTCTGGGGCTCAGCATTCCTACTAAGCTCCACACACGCACCAAGGCCCCTGAATAAGGCAGAGGGAGCCAAGGAGTCTGTGTGGGCTGGCAGCTCAGCTGAGAGTGGCGAGAAGGGCTGAAATCGTAGCCCAAGTTGATGCTGAAACTTTGGAGAGGCCGGGGTGTCCCTTAACCTTGCCAGCTCCAAGTTCACCATTCCCCAAGGACTTGACAGCCTGTCGCTTCAGAGTACTAGGCAGTTTATGCCAGCCTGTCTGGCCCTACCCAGAGGGCCAGAGACCCTGGGCACTAAAGATCCAAAGGGGAAGGTGAGCTTTTCGGAGAGGAAAGACAGAACAGTAACAGTGCTATGAATCCAACTGTCCCTGCATTTCCCCAAAGTTATTAGCAGGCTTAAATGCCTAGACTTCCATTTTGCCTTAGAATAATGACACAAGATTTCTTTTCCCCCATCCACATCTGTTGATTTCCCCTGAGGTAGCTGATTTCCAGGTCAGTCTGTTCCCCTAAGCAAGAGATGGTTGTGTATGTGTATGTGTACACACTTAACTCTGTGTGTGTGTGTGTGTGTGTGTGTGTGTGTGTGTGTGTATGATGTGACCAGATCATCTTGAAAGCATTCCTCTTAGTAGGAATCCTTTGTTTTTAACTCTTGGGATGGTCAGATTTTAATATTACCACAACTACTTAAGAGTTCCTTTGAATTCTTGTGGCTCTTATGGCTTGTGGAATGAAGTTTATGTTTCCATCTTGTTCACAGTACCATAATTATATCTAAAAGGAAATGATATTGGAGATTTCTGCAGTAAGATTACTTGTGGCATGGCTGGGCTCCCACAGGGAGCTAGAGAGAACCAAATTCCCCAAACCCCAGCCTATACTCAGACCACTTAACTTATCATGTCTAGGCTGGGATGGTCTGGGTTCAATGAGCCTTGAGTATATCATGGCAAGCTCACGGATCTAGAGCCAGGAGGTGCCCCAATGGTCAATCAGTCCAATATCCTCATTTAAAGATGAGGACACCAAAGCCTGGAGAAGGTGAGTGACTTATTCACAGTCACACAAGCAGTAAGTGGAACAGTTAGGATTCCAACTCAGGTTCTAGGGACTTGTCACAGTGAGAGCTGTGTGTAAAACCTGTGTTCTGACTCGAAAGCCAACACTTTCTGCCCCATACCATGCTGCCCAAAGGGGTCTGCACATGCAGCTTCCATTTTCACTGGCTGTTTCTACTCTTTCTGCTTCAATGGCTACTTTGAAAATATGGAGGGATTCTTTTCTCCCGTACCCCAACTTGGTGAAAACCCAGCCTGCCCCACCCTCTTCTATAGCCACTCTTTTCTTAAAAAAGAATCAGGCTGACTTGGAAACCAGCTTCCTAAGGAACTCAGGAGGCATGAGGAAAGGAGCAATCAGGCAGTAAGACTGACATTACTGGAGAAGCTTAGCGTCAGGGATACTTGGGTTTGAATCCCACCTCTGACACTTACATGTTACCTATCCTCTCTGAGGGGAAACACTGAGCCTCAGAGTCTTAATCTATAAAGCAGGGTTAATTACAGTCACAACTCCAACAAGCCATTGTGAGGCTAAGTCATACCCTTCCCAAGGGCTTTTTTTCTTTCAGTTCTTTTCTTTGTAGTCCTATCCTCTGAGAGACTCCCTGACACACAGTTGGTACTTTAAAAATGCTTGTTTATCTATTAATTGCAAATCTCAGTACTATAGAAATGTAAGTTACCACTATTATCCAGTCACCGACATGGACAGAACCATACATGTTCCTGGGATAGGAATGTTGCTAAATCAATTTCTACTCATTCCTAACAATATAATAGCTAGAATTTATAGGGCATCTTACTTCCTTTGATCTCCACAACAAACCTGGGAGGTAGGTGCTATTATTATCCCCATTTCACAGATAAGGAAACTGAGGCAAACAAGATCAGTAACTTACCTGGTCAAAATTATTGTGTCTGAGGCTGCATTTGAATTTAGGTGTTTCTGACTCAAGGCCCAACATGCTATCCACTGCTACCATTCAGACCTTTAGTCCTTCCTGTTCTTTGTAAGTATGTTGGTCAACATAACAATGTAGAAAGTGCTTACATTTATATATTACTATTGCAAAGTGCTTTCAGATAGAGCAAATCATTCAGTTCTCCTACCAAACCTCTGTAGGTATTATTACCTTTGTTTTATAGAAGAAGGAACTGAGACTGATGATTTAAGGTGAAGTAACTTGCCCAAGGGGTCACTGAGTGAGGGTCAGCCCTAGGGACTGAAATCCACTGGTCTCTTTTCATTACTCTATGAGTGTTCCCTCTCCTCCAAAATATTATCCTTCTAACTACCCAAGGGGATCTACCAGAGGGAAGGGGGGAAGCAAAGAGGAGACAGACACATCTCCCCTCCCTCCTCCCTCCTAGGCTCTGGACTCCACTGCTGGCTCCACAGGTCACTTTCACAACCCAGAACAAAAATCTCCCTAGATATGGCAACAGACCGACTGGCTCCAGTCACCCTCACTGGCCAGACACAGACACACACAGAGAACCAGGCCCTGTTATCTTGACTCCCCAGCCCGTTTCCTATACCTCTCAAACACCAGATTTCTTTCAGTCTGGCCTGCCTCTCCCAGTCGCCACCCACTGCCACTGGCCCCTGGGGCTCAGCCAAGTCTCCTGTTCCTTCTCTGCCCCTAAAGGCTCCCCCTTGACCAACTGTTCTTACCCTCTGCCCCCCCCCCATTCTTCCCATCTAGTGGTAACCAGTTCTCTAATCAAACTGTCTCCAGCTATACATCCCCCCCCCCCCCCGCCCCGCCCCGGCTACAAATGCCTTTAGAGTTTCCTTGAGAAATGTGTCTGCAGGAACGGATGAAGAGACTGGGACCAGGGATATGAGGCATTTGTGGGGGGAGAGCAGATAGCAAGAAATAACCCCAAACAATAAGCCCTGTGCAATGTATCATTCTAAATGCTATGCTAGGATTTTGAGGGTGGGTGGGTGGAAATGTGGCTCTGAGTCCTGGTAATAAAAACACCATATAACCCTGGAACATGGGGGCCATGATTTCTATACACCGTGAGCTAGCACTGTGCACATAGTAGGAGGTTGGTCAAGATTTATTGGCTGGAGGTAGATAGAGAAAGGAAAAGGAGAGTGACCTTAGGGTCAGGTACCCCAGCACCAGGAGGTGAAGAGCTTGGGGTCCACACTGGGATATCATAGCATTTTGTGACACTACAAACTCCCGAGTCTACTGGCAGCCTGGGAGGGCTTTGGAAGAGGGACAGTCATACCATAGTGGTGACACTGAGAAGAAGAGGTGGGTGGAAGGAGGGGGCCATGAGAGTTCCAGCTGCTCTCCTGAGTCCTCACCCTCATTGGACCCCTTCTTTTCTCCCCAGGTGCCCCCTGCCTGCCCTTTGGTCCCTCATTCCCATCAGCACCTCAGGCCCTGCCTCCTTTACAAAGCTCAGGGCAGTTGATTCCAACGTCCCACCATCCTAGAGATAGACTTTTTTTTTAAACTTCCCCTATATAAAGGAGACAAGAAGTCTATGTAGCACAGCCAAGTTTGCAGGGGGAGGATATAAGGGAAAGTTAACACCGCAGAGGTACAAGTGAAAATATACCTTTGGAGGCATTTCACCCCCTCCCTTAGTAATACCAAACCTGAATCAGAAATCAGGCTGCAGCCACTGAAATGTATAGGGCTGGTGATAAATCAAGGCTTTAGAGGGAGGGGGAAAGGGTGGAAGGCAGCTTGCTGCTACAGCAGCAGCAGCAGGGGTGGGGATGGGCTTAGAGTATAGCCGCCTTCTCTTCCCTGGCCTTACACCCACGAAACTCTAGCCGGGCTTCTCAGTGACTGCCTCAGCCTCACACTGTCAGGTCTTTATGATTCCTTAATTATTTAGAGGGCTATAAATGAGATGGGCTGCGGGATTTTTCTTCTCCCCCAAGGGCCAGTGGCTTGGTCTTCCACACTCTCTAGCCAGTGAGCAATGATGGAGGAAGAGATCTGGCTTTTTTTTTCCCTCTCCCCCCAACTTCCTTCTTTTCCTTTTGGTTAGTTGGATATTGGACAAGCCCCAAGTCCTCCCTCATTCCCTTCTTCCCCAAAGTCCTCCTTTAGGCAGATCTTGTTGGCCTCAGGAAAATTCTGACTGTACTTTTAACTGTGGTGGCTTATTAGAGCGGGGTAAGAGCACAGGGAATCTCACCCTGCAGATGATAACAGTGAACACTTGCCAAAGCTTTGTAAGGTTTACAAAGCTACATGACCTCACTTATGATTTTGCAAAGCATTATTATCCCAATTTTATGGTCAAATGACTTGTCTAAGGTCACACAGCTAGCCAGAACAGACCTATACTGAAGGTAGTCTTTCTCCTAATCTATTATTTCCCTTCCCCCTCCTGACCTAACATGATGCTGCCTCCTGATAATTATCAAACAAACAACAAAAAAACCCAACCTTACTTCATCCATCAACTCAACTTATACCCCACCTAAACTTCATACTAGGTGTCCAAGAAGAAGCAAAGTCGAATGGTTTGATCTCTCCCTTTATTTTCTATAGACAGAGAGAGGCAAAGTAATAGGGTGGTGAGAAACCTGGATCTGAATTCTGGCTCTGACACTTACTAGCTATGTGACCTTGCTCAAGTGACAATCTCAGTTTTTTCCTTCTTTCTCAGCAGGGGGTAGGACTAGATAGACTCAAGTGACTCTAAATCTATTATCCCATGCCTGGTGAGTAAAAATAGAGAGGGAAAGGAAAAGGGATAGAGGGCACAGGACCATCGAGGAACTCCCCTTGGATGACCAAGAACAGCTTCCCACTGTTTACATTACAGGCTGAAAGTGTACTCCAAGGAGGAGGGGAAGGAGTTAACAGCCCCCAGATCCCCCTGCAGAGCTGAATTCTGGAACTCTTCTCTGAGTTCTTTTGGTCATGAAATGATGGGAGAGAGAACACCCACAAACTGTTTAGTTTGCAGAGGGATGGAAGTGGGGGCCTTGACCAGGCATCTGGATCTCCTGTCATTTAGCAAACATCACAAGAGAGGAGCTGAACCAACCAGCCCATGTCATCTGTTCCTCACCAACTAGGCTGCTGCCCCTCATCAACAAACATGGGAGAGAGGGAAGGAGGAAGGTAAGGAATACAGAATATATTATTTCTATTTACACAGCAAGGAAACTGAGGCCCTTAAAGGTCAAGTGACTTCCTGTCAGCCACACATCAGATATTCAGGCTAGGATTCAAGCTCAGGTCTGCTAGTTCCAAGTCCTGAATGAAAAGATGGCTTGGCCTGGAAGTCAGGAGATGTGGGTTCTAGACCACGGAGTCACTGTATAACCTCAGCTTAGCCATTTTACTGTTCCTAGCCTCAGTGTCTTTCTTTTGCAAAATAATAGTATCACTGAGTAAATAAAAAGCTAAAGAATATCCTGGAGAGAAGAAAATGAAACATACATCCTCCCCTCAAAGTAGAGAGGTTGGGGATTATTTGGACAGAACATTGTGCATGTTGTCAGATGCAGTTATTGTATATCATGTTTTTGCTTAATTGTTTTTGTCACAAGGGAGGTGTGTGTGTGTGTGTGTGTGTGTGTGTGTGTGTGTGTGTGTGTGAGAGAGAGAGAGAGATTCAGGGGGAGAGAGAAAGGGAGAGAGAGACAGACAGATAGACAGAGACAAAGACAGACAAAAAGACAGAGAGAGAAGATTTATGTTAAGACAAAAGGCTTCAATAGAATGTATTTCAAGCCCTGCCCACAAAATGAAGGCATTAGAGTGATCCCTAAGGCCCCTTTAAGCCCACTCTTTGATGCTAAGATTCTAGGTCAATCGGTCAACACCTCCCCCGTACTGCTGGGACCCAGCTGGGAGCACTGCCCCTTGGTCCTTGTCTAGCCCATTCTGAACTCCCTTGGGTCACTGGGTTTTTGGATGCTTTCCTAGCATCCAAGGGAGAGAAGGTAAAATAAAACAAACTTATGGGAAACAGAACTGTACAGTCAGAGAGAAATAAACTGACCAAAATCCTGGTGGAGCTGGGTCTGGGTCTCAGAAATGACCCCAAGAGATCAGCCTTGTGCCTCTTTTCTTCAGAGGAAGGGTGACAGGCTAGATATTTCACCCTCCTTCTCACCTCCAAATCTTTGTTCCTCTTCTTCCCTCAGCCTGGAATGTCTCCCTCTGTTCCTGCTTAACCCAATCCTACTCATCCTGGTTCACGTCTCACCCCCT
Source organism: Gymnobelideus leadbeateri (assembly GCA_011680675.1). NCBI lineage: Eukaryota > Metazoa > Chordata > Mammalia > Diprotodontia > Petauridae > Gymnobelideus > Gymnobelideus leadbeateri. The sequence goes on from WOXC01011699.1 coordinate 254,344, forward strand.
CTATGTAGCCTTCACTGTTCTTCCCCACCTCCAGCTATGCTTGTAATAATAATAATAACTAACATGTAGGTACTTTAGTACGTATGTACTTTAAGGTTTGCAAAGTGGTTTACGTGTCAATTTATTTGATCCTTATAACAATACTGGGAGGTAGCGGCAATTACACCTAAAGGTCCATTTTATAGATGGGGAAACCGAGGCACACTGAAGTTAAGTGACTTGCCTGGGTCAAAAAACTAGTGGGATTTTGACAGCTGGCTAGGATCTAATAAGCTGAGATAGGTGTAGATGAAGGAAGAGGCTTGAGGAATGGAGTAACAAATTTATAAGGCAGAAAGTAGTTGGAGAATAAGATGAGTGAAAGGGAATAGTGGGAGATATGGCAGAAAAATTGATTGGGGGACAAGTCTCTTAAAATAGGCAACAGTGAGGCAGACAGAGATTAAGTGACTTACCCAGGGTCACCCGGCTAGTAAGTAATAGAGGTCACATTTGAACTTGGGTCTTTCTGACTCCAGGCCTGGAGCTTCATCCACTGTACCACCTAGTTTCTAGATCTGTTGACTTTTTCCTAGTCCTTATACTTTTTGTCCTCTCTTTAGAGGCTGAGTCTGTTATCACTACTCCCTCCTCCTAAACACTCTCTTCTCCTTGGTTTCTTATGGTATTGTTCTTGTCTACCTAGTTATCTGGCCATCATTCCCAGACTCCCATGTTGGACTGTCATCTGTGTTCCCTTCCTTATCCATGGGGTGCACCTCAGGACTCCATTCTATGGCCTTTATACACTCTCTCTTAAGGATCTATCTCATCGGTTCCCACAAATTCAACTACCATCTCTATGTGGCTAACTCAGACTTGTATGTTCACCCCCATTCTCTCTTGAGCTCCATCCACTCTTGCATCACCCATTAGACATCTCCAACTGGAATCCCCAAGGGCATGTCAAACTCAGTGTGTTTACTAGACACTTCAATATATTTTTGCATACCTAAATTCATCTATCCATCCATTTATCCACTTGTCTATCTGCCCATCCATCCATCCATCCACCCACCTACCCCTTTATCTATTTATCCACATACCCATTTATTTACTGTCTACCCATTCATCTATCCATCTTTCTTTCTTTCTTTCTTTCTTCCTACCAATCTATTCACCCATCTATCCATCTATCTATCTCTCTATCCTTTATTTCTCCTGTCAACCCTTCCTACTTCCTAATTGCCCTGCTTTTATCATGGGCATCACCATTCTTCCAGTAATTCAGACTGACAACTTCAGTCATGTTCAACTCCTCATATTCCCTAACCCCTCAGGTCAGATTAGTTGCCAGGTTTTGTCCACTCTATCTCCACAATATATCTCAAATCCATCCCCTTATCTCTATTTTCACAGCCACAACCCTGGTTCAGGGTTCAGTCTTTGCTGCTTCTTAGTTTTCTAGAAATTTAGCAGTGAAGGGGAAGAGAGAGAATGATGGCTTGAGAGGTTAGGAGGGTAAAAGGATGTGTGTGTGTGTGTGTGTGTGTGTGTGTGTGTGTGTGTGTGTGTGTGTTTGAGAGAGAGGGGCAGGAGGAGAGGGTGAGAGGGAGCGGGAGAGAGAGAGAGAGAGAGAGAGAGAGAGAGAGAGAGAGAGAGAAAGAGAGGGAGAGAGAGAGAAAGAGAGGGAGAGAGGCAGAAAGACAGAGACTGACTGAGTGGCAGAGGCAGTGACTGAATGACTAATAGAGCAAGGTCCAGGAGGAGATACCAGGGACTGGGACTGGGATCCAGGATACCACTAGAGATATTAGCTTTAAGCAAAAGAATAAAGACTATTAAAAAAATGAATACAGACAGGATCTGAGGTGTGGAGGAAGGGGGATTGTTTTTCATAGAATTTACATGGATTGGATGAGATAGCACAGGTGGAAATGTCCTGAAAATTGTAAAGCAACATATGCCTGTAAAGTATCATGTTGCTGCTGCTGCTGCAAACAACAAGAAGGAGGCCGCCCTGTGTCTAGATAAAGTGGGCAGATGCCTACATGGTGTGATTTGAGAGGTGACAGGAAAGTCCCCTGTCAGTTTCTTTGTCACCATCATGTTACCTTGCTTGGGATCCACTATCAGCCACTCTCTTGGCTGAAGCACTGTCTCTTTCACCTTCATTATCTCCTTTGCTCTTAACAAACAAGCTTGTGAGGCAAACTGGGTATGATTATCCCCATTTTACAGAGGGAAAAACTGAGACCCAGAGATGTTAACTAATCACAACCACATAAGGAAGTCATAAGCAAGATCAGCACCTTATTCTTCTGTTCTCTAGTCTAGAGGAGGGGGGAGAGGGAGAGAGAGGAAGAGAGAGGGAGAGAGAGAGAGAGAAGGGAAAGAGGGAGAGAGAGAGAGAAAGAGAGGGAGAGAGAGGGAGGGAGTGTGTGTGTAACCTTAGGCAGGCCAGGCATAAAGTTACTGGGTTCTTGTGCAGGAGGAGCATCCTGGGAAATGGATGACAAAAAGGTAGGAAAGGAGAGGTAATTACCACCAGTGAGATACACTTTGTTCTCTTCTGTTCTAATGAGGCCTGCCTGTGGTCAAGTATATCACCTGATTTTCCTCTCTTCCCCCTAATCATTAATATGTCCCCTGGGGCTGCTCTGGACCAGTTGTAATAGTGGAAAAGGCCCATTAGAGGGTAAGGGCTCTTCTTGCAAACTCTTTCCTTCAGCACTGAGAAAAAAATAATAATAAACCAACAAGCTCCAGACGTTGCCAATCCCTACTCATCTCCTCTAGACTAGAGAACAGAAGAATAAGGTGCTGATCTTGCTTATGACTTCAATCCCTACTCATTAGGAAAGACGTCATGAAAAGACTCTGGGTTTTGAAGTCCAAGGACCTGGATTTAGATTTTGGTTCTGCTACTTATTTCTTACAATTTTAAGATAAGTCATTTCACTTTATTTCACTGGGTCTCAGTTTCCCCTCCTGTCAAATGAGGGGACTGGACCAGATAATTTCAAAAGTCTTGAAATCCAATGATTTTGTTCCCAAAGGCAGGAGAATTCTCTGGAGCTAAAGTGAGCAGACTTGCCGGGATAAGGAACCTATGTATTATTTCCTATTCAGCTGCTTGAAGGATCTGGGACCCTGAGCAGGTTGCATGACCTCTCTGGGCCTCAGATGCCTTATCTACCTAAAGGCAGAGAACTGGATTTAGAGTCAGAAGAGCTGGGTTTGAATCCTCCCTCTGCTACTCACCACTTGCATGATCTATAAATCGTCCCTCTAGCTAGGCCTCAGTTGCCTTATCTGTGAAATCGAGAGGTCAGATTATATGACAACTAGTATCCTTCCCACCACTCATTCCTTCCCACCCCCATAATCCTTCGATCCAGATGAGTAAATGCTGAGAGTGATAGAAACGCCCAATTAGAGCCATCTTTTTAGAAGGTTTGCTCTACCTAGCCTGATCTGAAAAAACAGACATCTGATTCATCTCCTCAAACCTTCCCTCTTGGGAGATTCTCAGGTTACATGAGGGGATAAAGGCTTGTGTATGATGGTGGGCTATGCAAACTTCTGCTGGTCCCAAATGGTCCCTCGGCTTCTTGTACACTAGTGCCACCTACAGACCATTCCCCTTACCCCAAGGGACACACCCAGCCCTGGGTGTAGGCAGCTGCCTAGACTGCCTGGACATCAGAGGCACTGGAGAGCACATTCAAGAATTGGGAGGAGGGGGAAGAGGCATGTGATTCTAGGACCCCAACACAGTCAGTGATATTAAGAAAAGGCCTAATGCCAATCAGTCCTCCTTACCACTTTCTTCCTCCTTTCTTCAACGTATCAACCAATTTACTGAGCACCTACTGTGTGCTCATAACATTTGCTTTAGAATTATAGCATGCTAGAGATGGAAAAGTCCTTAGAGACCATCCCCTTCCACTCCATATTATGGGTGAAGAAATTGAGTCGTCGAGAAGGAGAATTGCTTCCTTAAGGATAGAGAGTTAGCTATTGACAGAGTTGGGATTAGAGACCCTGTCTCCTGGATCATAGTCCGAAGTAGACTTTACCATACTAGAGTCCTAGACCCCAGAACCATAGAGCTGGCTCTTAAGAGACCATCTGGTTCAAGAATCTTCAACTCTTTTTTTGGTGGTAAGGAACTATTCTGCTGAAGCCTCCCAAGGGGCTGGGGTGGGAAGGTTGAGATGTTAACGGGACACTGTGAGAGTCAAGATGTGTGGGTAGAGGTGTTTTTGGGAAGGTAGATAACTGGGTGGCCCAGTGGATAAAGCACGGGCCTTACAGTCAGGAGGACCTGAGTTCAAATCTATCAGATAATTGACACTTACTAGCTGTGTGAGCCTGGGCAAGTCACTTAACTCCAACTGCCTTAAAAAACCCAGCCCCCAAACCCTCAAAACCAAAACCAAAAAACCCAAGAAAGTCGGTGTTTATATTTGTGGATGGGATATTGATAGGGAAGTCCTGACAGAAAGTCCAAGTATCAGAAGTGGGATTTAAACTGGTCCTCGGACTCCAAAGCCAGCACTTTTTCTACTCTACTACATATAGATGCTTAGTCTGTGTCGGTTTGGGCCAAAAGAACCCAGTAGGCACATGGAGCTTTTCAAATGCCCAGTTGCTTACTATCCTCATGGGGTGTGCCTCTCCCTCACAGGTGGGCCTTCCAGTCTTGAGGGGAGACGTTTACAAGCTGTAATGCAGCACCTGTCTAACTCCACCCTTCATCTCTACAGAAGTTTCTGGGCTGCAGGAGCTGTGGGCAAGGGCTGTATATTGTATGTCTGTCATATCACTTGTAGTGGGTGGGCAATTGGAGAATTCAGTAAACACTTAGCGTGCCATCGATGAGATTTGGGGAGAGGAGAAAAGAAAGGTTATTCAAAGGCCTGACGGGCTTTCCTCATCCAGCCAAGAAGATCCAATAGTTTTCAGCATCCTGCTTCAGTACACCATGAACTTCTGCTCCCCCCTCCCAGCTCTAAGATCCAGCCGTCATTCTCTGTATCCTTCCCCCAAAGGTTAATGGAAGAAAGGGCTTCCTTCTCTGTTCCCACACTGGTAGCATCACTGTATTATGTATCTAAAGCTGTGGGAACTTCAGAAGCCACTGGGTCTAACCCCCTTATTTTCCAGGTGAGGCATTTAACTCTCCAGATGACTTAAATGACTTGTCTAGAGTCACACAGGTAGCGTCTGAGGAGGGATCTGAACTCAGGTCATCCTGACTCAGTTCAAGTCTGGGAGACTGGGGGAAGGTGGCAGTGACATGACAGGCTGAGCATGGTGCTGTATGGAATAGATTTTTTAAAAAATGCTTAACATATAAAAATACTTATCATGCCAAAGATTGCAGTAAACATTGAGAAATAGAAATTCATGTTCATAAATTCAAATTATTGGGAAATATAAATATAAAACTAACAAATATAAATAGGAGACCCAGTGCATATGGGTTAGCCATTGTGGGATCAGAGCTAGAGCCTTCGGGGGCAGCTAGTCTGACAGATTCCTGGCTGGTCAGAGCCAGCAGAGACCATAGCAATCCATCTACCACAACCCTCTTATTCTCCAGAGGAAGCACCTGAAGTTGGTGAAGGTCCTGTAGCTAATTAGTCCCACAGCATTTGAACTCAAGTCTCTGGATTCCTGGAGGGATAAGAATGACTTAAGTCGGGGGGTGGAGCCAAGATGGCAGAGTAGAAAGAGCATTTCCAATGCGCTCTGCCCCACACAAATTTCAAACAATGTGAAAGGGAGCTCCGAACAGCTTCTGGAGCCACAGCACCCACAGAACGCCACAGAGAAGCTAACCTCCTGCTGAGGACAGCCCAGCAGCCCTGCAGGGAGCAGCCAGCACAGCTCTCTGAGAGCAGGCAGCACAGCTCACTGGGAACCTACAGCACAGCCCGCAGAGCCGAGCCCAGGTCTGCGGTTTTAGCCCCAGGGCGGCCGGGCCTTCAGCCAGCTGGTGGAACCCCAGAAGACCAGCAATTGTGGCGATTCCAGAATTATCAGCACAGATATGCCTAGGACAAAGTGAGAGGTTAGTGCCCTATGGACTCTGGGACCAGTATTTGGGGAACACGTGGCTTCCTCCCCTGGGGGTGAAAAGCTGCTGAAGAAACAGCTGCACAGAAGCCATTTTGCAGCGTCAGTAGTGGCTCTAGCTCCTGGTCTGCAAATTGTAGGGAGATCCAGCAATCAGTCTGGAGGTTAATCGCTCTTGCTTTAAACTGCCTGGATCTGAATTGTGGTCTGGGGGGGAAGTTTGGGGTGGGTATCCAATTTGCCAGAGTGGGTGGAGGCTTTACAGAGGCCACCTAACTGGCGGAAGTTGTGAAGACCCCACGTCTGGGTGGAAGCTCCCCTGTCTGGTGGCAGAGTCCTACTGTGGCAACAAGCCCCAAAATCAAGTAATTAAGTGGCAACATGCCTAAGCAAACGAAACAAAATAAACAGAAAAGTTCAACATTGGACTCCTATTTTAGGGGCAAAGAAGCTCAAAGCATGGAGGAGGACTGTGAGGTCAGAACTCCTGAACCAAAAGCCCCAAATGAAAATACAAGCTGGCTACAGGCCATAGAGGACCTTAAGAAGCAGATAAGAGAAGTGGGGGAAAATTTGGGAAGAGAAATTAAAAAGATGCAAGAAAAGTATGAAATGACAGTCAACAGCCTGACTGAGGAAAATAACACCTTAAAAAATAGACTAACTCAAATGGCAAAAGAGGCTCAGAAAGGCAATGAGGAGAAGAATGCCTTAAAAATTCGAATTTGCCAGATGGAAGAAGAATCTCAAAAGCTCACTGAGGAGATTCATTCCTTCAGAGTTAGACTGGAGCAAATGGAAGCTAATGACTTTATGAGAAATCAAGATGCTGTTAAACAGATCCAAGCAAATGAAAGAATAGAAGGCAATGTGAAATATCTCATGGGAAAAACCACTGACCTGGAAAATAGATCCAGGAGAGACAATTTAAAAATTATTGGACTACCTGAAAGCCATGATCAAAGAAAGAACCTAGAAATCATCCTTAAAGAAATTCTCAAGGAAAATTGCCCTGATGTTTTAGACCCAGAGGGCAAAATAGAGGTTGAAAGAATCCACAGATCACCTCCTGAAAAAGATCCCAAAAAGAAAACTCCCAGGAATATTATAGCCAGGTTCCAGAATCCCCAGATCAAGGAGAAAATACTACAAGCAGCCAGGAAGAAACAATTTCAATATTGTGGAAACACAATCAGAATAGCCCAGGACCTGGCAGCTTCTACACTGAGGGATCGAAGGGCATGGAATATGATATTCCAGAGGGCAAAAGAGCTGGGAATGAACCTAAGGGTCACCTACCCAGCAAAACTGAGTATTTTGTTTCAGGGGAAAATATGGTCATTCAGTGGAATAGAGGACTTTCAAGCATTCTTTTTTTTTTTTTTAAAGCAATTGGGGTTAAGTAACTTGCTCAAGGTTACACGGCTAGTCATTATTTATGCGTGGGTGCTCATTTTCTGAGGTCGGATCTGATCTCGGGTCATCCCAACTCCGAGGCCGGCACTCTTACTCACTGCGCCACCTAGCCGCCCCTTTAGGGCAATTGGGGTTAAGTAACTTGCCCAAGGTTACACGGCTAGGTTTTTGTTTGTGCGGATTAAGTGTTGGAGGCCGGCTCCGAACTCAGGTCCTTCTGATTCTAGGGCCGGCGCTCTATTCACTGCGCCACCTAGCCGCCCCCATTTCAAGCATTCTTAATGAAAAAACCAGAGTTGAATAGAAAATTTGACATTCAGACACAAGAAGCAAGAGATGCTTGAGAAGGTAATCAAGGAAAAGAAATCAAAAGGAACTTATCAAAGTTGGACTATTTACATTCCTACATGGAAAAACAATAACTGTATTTGATGAAACCTTTCTCATTATGAAAATAATTGAAGAAGGGTACATAGCATATGTTCACAGATATACATGGATAGAGGGTACAGGTTGAATTTGATGGGAAGGGATGATTCTTTTTTTTTTGGAGGGCAATTGGGGTTGGGTGACTTGCCCAGGGTCACACGGCTGGGTTTCTGTTTGTGTGTTGGGTGTCTGGGGCCGGATCCGGGCTCGGGTCCTTCTGGCTCTGGGCCCAGCGCTCTGCTCGCTGTGCCACTTAGCCACCCCAAGGAAGGGATGATTCTTACGGGGTGAAGTCAAGAGGTGAGAGAGGAAAGTGGCAAGAGGAGATGGAGAGAGACAGGGTAGGGTAAACTATCTCATGTAGAAGAGGCAAGGGGAAGTAGTTGCAGGGGAGGGAAAGAATAGGAAGGCAAAAAGTCAAAAGCATATTCTCATTGAAGTTGGCTCAAGGGGAGAATCACATACATACTAAATGGTATATCTTACCCTCACTCACTCTCCTGAGTAGGGGAAAGGGGGATGAGAGGGGGGATGATGGAGGGGAGGGCATTCTGGGGGGAGGGGAGGATGGAAGTACCCACTATCAAAGAGGGACAGGATCAAAGTAGGGAATGGACAAGGTGGGAGGTGAGATGGGTGGGAGGGAAATATAAGCAGTCTTTTACAACATATCTACTATGGTAATGTTTTGCATAGCTATACATGTACAACACATACTGAATTGCTTATCTTCTCAGAGGGAGTGGGTGACAAGGGAGGAAGGGAATAGATCTGAAAATTGAAGTTTTAAAATTAAATGTTTCATAAGATGTCCAGGCATTGGGGCACAGAGATTCACCTTGCCCTAATGGCAAAGTCGAGGGGGGTAGGGGAGAAGATACAGGAGAGAGCAGATTGGATGAGGGGATATCTAGTGGGATTGTTATTCTGGGGTGGTGGGTAGGGAAAAATGGGGGAAAATGTAACTCATAATCTGGTGGAAATGAATGATGTAAACCAGAAGTTAATAAAGCATTTGTTTAATTAAAAAAAAAAAAGAATGACTGAAGTCTAGTCCTGGCAGGGAATTCACTCTTGGGGTAGGAGTTTTAGCTTCTGGAGTGAAAATACAGATTTAGCCTTAAAGTCCTACAAGACAGAGAATGACAAACAAATGGCCCAATGTCATGCTTATAATTCAGGGCAATTCCTTAGCACAGACTTCCACTCTGCCTGAATGATTCTTCTTCTTCTTCTTTTTTTGCTTTTTGGATGGGGGAAGAAAGAGCAATGGGGGTTAAGTGACTTGCCCAAGGTCACACAGCTAGTTTTTGTGTTAAGTGTGTGAGGCTGGATTTAAACTCAGGTTCTCCTGACTCCAGGGCAAGTGCTCTATTGACTGTGCTACCTAGTCGCCCCTCTGCCTAAATTCTTAATAAATGCCCCTGCAAAGCTGGCCATACCTTACCTACCCAGTCTTAGTTCCTATTACTCCCCTACACATATAGTCCACAGACTCTAGTAGTCCAAAGGCAGCTGGTGACTCAGTAGATACACCACTGAGTCTAGAGTCAGGAAGACCTGAGTTCAGATCAAGCCTCAGATACTTCCTAGCTGTGTGACCATAGACAAGTCACTTAGCTTGTCTGCCTCAGTTTCCTCATCTGCAAAATAGAGATAATTATAGCACCAACATCCCAGGGTTGTTATAAAGACCCAATGAGATAATATTTCTAAGAAGTGCTTAACACAGTGCTGGGTACTTAATAAATGCGGATTTCCCACCGGCATTTTTGGTCTGTGCTAGTTGGACCCAGTAGGCACTATCCCATACACAAGACCCAGAAATAAGAAAACTTGTCGTAACTGGTGAACGGTGGAAGGCAGACATATAAAAATTTAGAGTTCCTCTTGGAACAGTCTTCTATGTTTGTTTAGCCTTTAGACTTTCTAAAGCTCTTTCACAATTGCCTCTGTGATGCATGGAAGGCATTGTTGCTCCCATTTGGCAGGTAAATAGACTGACATCTAGACAGGTTAAGAGACTTGCACAGAGTTATGATTGCATAATGACAGCTAGGGCTACATCCTCCTCTTGCCTTGGAATTGAGGACCCCCCGCTCTGTACCACACTGCCCATCAATTACACTCTAATGAAATGTATGGGCTTATCAGGATCGAGGACCACGGAGGGCACCATTGTTGCTCCAGATCCTACCACCTTAGAACTTTTTTTTCTTCTGGAGAGAAATTAATCAACTATTTTACAATAGGAGCCAACAGGAAACCAGAACCCAATATACAGAATTTCTTTCTCTAGGTAACCATTCAGGAATGTATCTAATCTCTATATAGAAGGATAGACATAATTCATATAAACTTACAACTCACTCCTCCATCTCAGTCATCTCTAGTACACAACAACTAACCTGTGCAAAGTCCATACACACCACACCCTAAGCACAGCCATGTTGCAAGAAGGGACCTGTGGTTTGGTGCCACTCAAGGGAGAAAGCAGATCCAGTGACCTGGTTGAACTTTTGGATACAGAGAGGACATCTTTATGCTGAATATGACTTGTGAAGGTGTGTTAAGCATGCACGTGTGGATCTTACGTCAGGGAAGGTACAGTTGGGGTACAGGCAGGAAGTTAGCCAAGAAAGAGGAAAGGACAGGTGTGTGTGTGTGTTCCCCTAATCATATGTTCTGTACTCAACTGATCTCTTTTATCCCTCCATCTCCAAGTGTCTTATAAAAACTATAATTAGGACTCCTGACACACCCTGTGAATTGGGCCAAGGTTACCAACCTCACAGAACTAGGAAGAAAGCCTTGAGGGGTTCAATGAGTCAGTGAGGCCACATCCCCAGAAACATCATAGTCAAGAGATGGCAAGCTGACCCTTTGTTTTGGAGCACAGGTTACTTTCCCCTAATTTCCCCAGCTGATGCTCAGATAGAATTGGGGAAGGAGCTGGGACCTACTCTATCTGAACTCATAGCAACAGTGAGTCCTTGCACCCATTATCATATTTTACAACTGAGATATAGACCCCAGAACATGAGATGAGCAAAAGACAGGAACAAGAAAAAAATCACCAAGATTCCCAGTAAAGTATTGTAATATAGCAGGCAAAGCTTTGAGTAGAAACCTGGGTCCTAGTCTGGGATTTGCTCTAAATTTACCATGTTACTCTGGGTAAGTCTTTTTTTCACACGGCGGCTCAGTTTCTACAACTATAACATGGTGTGGGGCCGGGGAAGGTGGATTTTCCTAAGGTGCCCTTCAGCTTTAAAATTCAAATGTGTAACTCTATGCTGTGAGTTCACAGCCAAGTTGTTCCATCTCTCCAGCCTCAGTTTCCACATCTACAAGACAGCTGCAACACCTGCTTCTTAGGATCATTTCTAGTTAGAGACTTCTTGCATCTTAGAGCACATTCTAAGTGTGGGATAGCATTGATATGGAATTCTGGGAGAAATTCTCACTAGAAACAAGACTGCATATTCCCTACTGGAGCTAAATCACTGATAATCTAAGAATTTCTGGACTAGAATGTGATCTTGTGAGGTTTCCTGTCTTTTCCTTTTCATTTCATCGTCTCTCCTTGATGGAGATCACAGCAAATGGATAAACGTTTCAAAAGCAGGCAGTTGATTAAAAAAAAATCAGCTTGGGCCCAGACAATCCCTTAAATAACTATAAATAATAATAAATAAATTTAATTATGGTAGATGAGAATAAATAGTCATCAATCTCCTGAATAAGAATCAGTTTGGTTAAAAGGTCTCCTTTTCCTATCCCCTGCTATGTAGAAGTATCCTGAATGCCCATGACCCCTAGAGAAGTCCCCTGAATGCCATCTGGGCCATGTGGCAGAGATAATCTCAAAAATCCTTTTCAATTCTAAAATGATTTAATCCTCAATTTCATAACTGTCATACACATTGTCTTGAGCTCCTGAGAAGCAAGCTGTACCCCTAACCCTCAGCAGCTTATCACCAGACTGCATCCTTCACCAGTCCCTCAAGATATAAGAGGAATGCTTTTCCCAAAGCCCCTGGCAAAGGGCTGCCTTAGATGTTCTATGGGACCAAGCCACAAAAGGGATTTTTCCCTCAACACCAAATCCCATCCTCCTACAACAGGAAAAATGTTTCTTAGTCTCCATTTTTGTTGCTTCAAATCCTTTTCCAGGGACACAACATTGAAAACTTAACCCCTGCAAAAAGTGCTAGACTTGGGATCAGGAGAGCACTGAGATATATTATATATATCAGAGATATATTATATATATCAGGAGATCACTGAGATATATTATATATATATATATATCAGAGATATATTATATATATCAGGAGAGCACTGAGATATATAGCTCTCAGATATATTAACTCTGTGACCTTGGGCAAGTCATTCAACCTCTTTTATAAAAGGGAGATGATAACCCTGGCAGTACCTGCCTCACAGAGTTGTTGTGAGGAGAGTGAGCTTAACTCCATACAAATGCATTTTACTATTTCAAGGAGTCTTTTATTTATAGAAGAATGTAACAGCCTGGACCGGAACTGGTGAGGTATAAATACTCACGTCAAACCCTTAAGTTCAAAGCATATTTCTTTCTGGCTTCTTAAAACTTGTCCTGTAGTTGCCCTCCACTTGTTTCCAAGACATTTTCTCACAATTTCCTGAAAAATCCTTCCCACTTAGGCCAGGCATCTAGAATATAATGACTGCATGTGGGGAGTAGAGAGGGCAGATGGGGAGATACTTTGAGGGCTGTGTATCAGAGAGGACGCTGGGGGGTCTTGGAATTGTGCCACCTCCATTCTCACTGTTCTACAGTGGCCAAGTGGCTGCTGTGTGCTATCCATACAACATGTGGGCTCCTGACTCCCGAAGGGAGCAGCCCAGAAACATCTACCAGTTGTGGCCTGAACACATGGGAAGTAAGAGTAGGGAGGAAAAGAGGAAGAAGGAAATGGAATGGAGGCAGAGGAAGGCATGGTCCTAACCCATTTTGGGTTAGGTCCTAATCAATTTTGGGGGAGCACACCCTGATGTTACCAAGGTTGCCAGGCTACGGTGGAGAAAGGCAGATGCGTGTTCACATGAGCCTTCCTCACACCTGGGTTATGGGGACCAACTCACCCTCATTCACCCTCCTGACTGGAGAAGCTTTTGATCCCAGCATATACATTTTTATAAAACAGGGAAAAGAAAAACAAGGTTTTGTTCCCTTTTTCTTTAATCCACCCTCCTCTTTAATCAAAAGACATACTTTAAAACAAGGCTTCTTAAGCTTTTTCCACTCACAACCCCTTTTTGTGTGGCCTGAGGGCACACTTAGTGCAAAGTGTGCATGTTTTGTGTTCAGAACCTAGGCTGCAGTGAAGTTGCTTGATGCAACATGGGGGAGGGCTAGGAGAAACACCTCAAATTCATTATGTATTTGATTTTTCATTAATTTTTGGTTGTTGTGCATTAAGAAACCTTTTGCTGTTGCCAAAATTTTCATGACTCCCTATGCGGTCGTTATCCACAGTAAGAAGCATTGCTTAAAATGCTACATTTGTTAACTCCTGGTGCTCAGTTTCCTCATCTATAAAACAAGAGGGTGGTATTAGATATTTAAGATTCCTTCTAGTCTTAATGCTGTCTCAGATTGTATTAATTCTTTGCTCAAGAACCTATCTATATAGACAAAAATATTTATAGCAGCCCTTTCCTGGTGGCAATGAATTGGAAATTGAGGGGATGTCTATCAACTAGGGAATGGCTGAACAAGTTGTGGTATGAGATCATCATGGAATACTACTGTACTATGGGAAATGAGGTTCAGGACATTTTCGGAGAAACCTGAAGACTTGATGCAAAGTGAAATGTCCTGTGTACAAAGTAACAGCAATATTGTGAGATGATCGGTTGTTAATGACTTAGCTGTTCTCAGCAATACAACAATCCAAGACAACTCGGAAGGGCTTGTGGTGAGAAATGCTATCCATCCCCAGACAAAGAATGGATTGTGTCTGAAGGCAAATTGAAGCATACTTTTTCTTGAGGATTTGTTTTTGGTTTTTGGTCTATGTTTTCTTTCACAACATGACTATCATGGAAGTGTTTTGCATGCCTACACATGTATAAATCTAGATGGAACTGTTTGCCTTCTTTTTTTTTTTTTTGGAGGGTAATTGGGGTTAAGTAACTTGCCCAAGGTCACACGGCTAGCTTTTTGTTTCTGTGTGTTGTGTCTGAGGCCAGATCCGAACTCAGGTCCTTCTGACTCCAGGGCCGGTGCTCTACTCACTGAGCCACCTAGCCTCCCCATCTGTTTGCCTTCTTAATGAGGGGGGTGAGGAGGAAGGAAGGGAGAGAATTTGGAACTCAAAGTTTTAAAAATGAACGTTAAAAACTTTTTACATGTAACTGGGGAAAAATAAAAGGCTAAATAATTTAAAAAAAAAAGGACCTACTTTGCCTTCCTGTTTCCCAATATATCAATTCTAAATTGCTTGGTTGTGAAGCCCCTTTATAGTTAAGCTCATTTTCTGCATTCCACAGTACATATACTTTGTTCAAGTTAGACCTTTCTCAGGTTACAATAATTTCTACCTCTGGTCATTCTCTGTCAGATCCTTCCTCCTTCCTCCTCATTCCTCATTTTCATTTATCCTAAATTTTAAGGTATTATCAGAGGTTCATCTCAAACCCTGTCTCTCCAATAAGCCTCTGACTACTCTGGTCCACACTAATTTTTTTCTTTTCTGAACTCGACTGTATTTACAAATAGCGCTACATATTTTAGCAATTACTTTTTTCACAGAATGATCAATTAATATTAAAGTAACAAATAATTTTGCTTCGTTAATGAAATGAGCTCCTTAAGAAAGATACCCCACTTTACACTTTGTATTCTCCATAGTGTCTGGTCAAGTTTTAAACCCTCAATAAATACTTGTTGACTGATTTTTCCTTCCTTCAACAAAGCAATATTAAGTCTTGCTTCTTCTTCCCTCCATCACATCCCTGCCACCATCTCCTCATCTCCATGGTGTCCCCCCACAGAGGACCCCAGGACATAAGAGGCCAGTGGTTATATAACCAGGCCAGGAGATTTTTTTTTTTTTCCACTAGGTTTGGGCTGGGCCAGCTCTCCAGTGACAGCTCCAGCAGGTACAGGCGCCCTGTCTCAGATGGCTGTGCCCGGGCAGGGTTGAGATGCTGGCAATCTGGAGCCACTAGGCATAGTTTAGATTCCCTAGGTGGCTGGCCACTGCAGGAACGGATCTGCCGTCTCCTGCTTGTCCCTGGGAGGGAAGGAACACGGCGGGGGAGGTGAGAGCTGCCAATAAGCAGGGGGTGGCTCACTGGGGCCTGAGAGGTACCGGCCGTGCTGCTTACCGGCAAGGACAGTCTAAGGCACGCAGCATGACACCTGATCTGGGCTTCTCCAATAACTCACTTATCTGCCCAGGCCTTGTTTTGGCATGGCTGCTAGGGACAGTCTCAGAAAGTCTCAGGAAGAGGTCTATTGGTGGACTTAAAGGGTAAGGAGAGAGATACAGACATAGAGAGAAAGAGACGATACACATATAAATAGAATGATAGAAGGGTAAATAGGAAGAAATACAGATGACAGAAAGGGAAAGAGTAGGAAAGAAAGAAAGAAAAGACAAGCAAAGAAAGATGAGTAATTAATTTAAAAAGTTGGGGGTGGGGGGAGTAGGGAACAGAAACTACATCTTGCCACTATGGAAAGATGATATTAGAAAAAGAAAGTTCCTCCTGCCCAGGTAGATCGAGGAGCATTTAAAACTCCAATGTAGCATCTCAAACTAATTTAACCAAGAAACCCTTTTGAGTCTAAAATATATTGCTAGAACCCATAAATGTTGAATCTGGGGTAAAAAGAATTAGTCTGGGTAGTCAGGGAAGATAGAGATAATTAAAACTATTTTCATGGAGAAAAAATGATATATAAAACATAACTTTTTCATTTACAATTAACTTATTTTAAACAACACTTTAAAGGAAAAATATCATTGGCATCAACATTTTTTTCATGGATCCCACACTTATACTTCTTGGGATTCCAGGATTTCACTGGATGCCATTTGGGAAAACATTTCTTCCTAATTATCTGCCTTTCCCCACTGATGGAATTATTTCCCTTTCCCCATCCCCCCAAACTCTGACACTCATCCCTATGGTCCAAGTAGGATACTGCTGACATCCCATCTGTAAGGGTTTATTTATAATCAAGTGACAAAATATTGAAGGTGACGATGACGACTATTTGCCAGGTACTGTGGTGGGAGCTGTGGGGGTTATATACAGGGGTATAAAGACATAGCCTTTGCCCTCAAGGAACTTACTGTCTAGTAAGGGAGACAAAGGCCACTTCAAATGACAAATTAAGGAGGCCACCAGGAAGCCTGCTCTCTGAGCCAAAACAGAACATGCCATGGGAGTCTAAAGAGAGGAGATCCCAAGGGACAGGGGGATCAGGGAAGGTTTCATTGTGGAGCCCTTTCCCCTTTCTCCCTTCTACCACCCTCCCAGGGTAGGTGGTACCTGTTTTGAGTTTACGGGCTAGAAAAAAAAGACAACACAAACCAATGTTATCATTTATAAGGCTGCATCTTCCTAGTGAAATCTAAGAGAGTACTATCAGTGATTTTCTAAACATCTGTATCTAAGAGGCTGGTGGTTTGGATTTCTGCTGGGAAGGAAAGCCCACAGCACTGGGCAAAAGGCATTTATTGGGAGGTTGTTGTTTCCAAAGCACAGATTGGTTAATCACTTTCTGATTGGTAATGAGTCACTGAATGCACAGGTCTAGGGCACACTAATTCCAAGCTCCTTTCCGTACCAACTGCAAGGTCAGTGGTCATTTTCTCCTCCGTTTTCCATTTCAATAGGTGAACTGTTTCTTTTTCCCAGGTCACTGCACTGATTCCCTGGTCTCTTACCCTCTAACTACCAGCTAGTTACACTTCAGCTGCTAAATTATGGCAGGGAGTGAACCTTAAAGCTTAATATCTTTTGAAGGGCCTGATCTAAACCAGTCTGGGAAATGCAAAACAACCGAGCTACACAGTGCAGATCCAAGGAAGAAGATGAAGCCACTTAAGTCTTTAGGGTCAGTCTCTCTGCCCTATACTCTTGCCCTCTTGGTATCATCTCCTTCTAGAGAGGCAAGGAAGCGAGAGCTTTGGACTTGGAGACAGAAGGACTGGGCTTGAGCCCTCTCTTTGTGTGTAACTGTGGGCACTTTATTTAATATCTATCTTTAAATCCCACCTCTCACATTTGTCTAGCTGTATGACTCTGGGCAAATCAATGAATCTCTCTGATCTTTAGTTTTTTCATCTATAAAATGAATGGGGTGGACTACATAGTCTCTTAAATTTCCTTCCAGCTCTTTAATTTATAATCCTATGATCTCCAAGCCTCAGTTTCTTCATATGTAAAATATGGAGTCACTTCACAGGAATATTGTAAACCATAAAGTACTTCCATAAATGTGAGGCATCATTCTACCTCTCCTAGGTGCCTTACATCCTCACTTCTCCTCCTATCAGAACTCCCTCTCTTGAAAAGATCTCTACTGATGAAAGACATGTTCCTTAATCTTCTTGGTAGAAAGGTGAGAATCAATGATATGAAATAAAATATTGCTATCAGGCATGGCTGGTGTGTGTGTGTGTGTGTGTGTGTGTGTGTGTGTGTGTGTGTTTGCGAGTGTCTGTTTTACAAGAAAGGGTTCAATGGGACAGTGTTAAGGAGAAATGATAGGGATATAAAACTTAAAGTAACAATAAAACTATTTTAAAATCAAAATAATGGTCTCATAAAGTAAATGTCTCCATACTCCAAGGAGGTCAGGGATAAATAGAACAGTTGTGTGTATACACCAAAATATTAATTTTTTTGTGGTTGAAAAGAATTAGAAGAAAGTAACTAACCTTTGATTTAGAATAGCTAAAAAAGTGGTAGCAAATGGATATAAATGGATTGTTCCTGCACCATAAAAAAGATAGACGTTATGATTTCAGAGAAAAAGGGAAGACATATGAACTAATACAAAGTAAAATAAGTCAAATCAGAAAAAGAATTCTGTTTAATATATGTATATACTTTTATCTGACTGCAATAATATAAGTGGAAATACCAAGAAAATGAAACTAAATGTTTATGTAATTATGATGACCAAGGATGGCCCCAGAGGAAAATGTATCTCCCTGACTTCTTTATAGGTATGGCATATTACAAGTGCTGTCAGATGTAGTCAATGTACTTTTTGGTTTTATTGAATTATTTTTCTTATAAAATCCTTGTTACAAGTGAAGGGCAAATGAGTAGGGGGAATGATGTTGGCATGCATGTTGAAGGTTGCTAACCCCTACGAGAAATCATACATAGTTGACAAGAGACACTTTAAAGTATGACCCTCCCCATCCCTCACAGGGGGATACCCTTCTTATAACAACCAAAGCCTTAAACTAAAGGAACATTATGGATTTTAAGGAACCAGAGATTAGATAAAAAATAAGAGGTTCTATTTGGGGACCTGTAGAGGCCCCTGAAATCTTCACACTGCACTTAAACTAAAACCATCATTGAATCATTTGGAGCCATTTACAATATTGCTCATTGCTGATTTCTAGTAACAAATCTCAATTAATGGTACCCAAGGAGAAGAGGTGAAGTACTGGGATAGCCCCAAACACTGATCCCTCTTTGGCTTGGGAACGTGTTAAGCAATGATCTTGAAACCTTGATTACATCATATCTGGACTAATATTTAAAATTTAGTCTACAGATCTTGAGCATATACATGTATCAGCTCAAAAGGGGCTGAAAGAAATCTTGTTCAGGGGGGTGGGGTATGAGTGTTTGTGTGGGTGTCTTAGATTAGCCATTTGCCACAGGCAATCGGATCTATTTCTTCAGATGATTTATCCTCTCTGTATTCTGAAAAAATGAAAAGTGGTTATATGATGTATCTATCATGCTGCTAGTTGAAGTCAGGTATGGCATTTAATTTATCGCTGACTTCAGTTCCATTTTTTGATCCTGGCATTGAATGTTTGCTAGAAAAGTTCTTGGAAGTGTTTAGGGATCGATTCTGCACATCTTAACTTGGTCCTTTGGTGTACTCTGTGCCTTAAGACCTCAAGTAGCTTGTAACGTGGCACAAGCCTTTTCCTGAGGACACACAATGCAAGGGTTCACAAAGCAAACACAGCGGAAATCACCCAGAGAACCAGATTCAATAGAGCTGCTGCTTTGCTATGAAATGATCCCATTTGGTTTTCTTGTTTTTCTTCCTCTCAGTTTTATAGCTCTAGTAAAGGAATTTGGGAACAATTTAGGGCCAATCTGGTCATATTGTATGAACAAGGGTTTATTAAAAACCTATGACATTTTTAGCACTCTTCTAGGCTGTCTGGAAAAGAGAGAAGATTCATAGTCTTTACCATCAAAGTAATGCAGAGGAGAGACTTGGAATTATTAGTCATTTGACCTGGCTGGGAATCCTGTTTCAGACATTTACTAGCATGGTCAGACTAATTACTTATCCTTTCTGAGACTCAGTTTCCCCATCTATTAAATTTGAATAGTAATAACTGTAGTTACTTCACAGGGTTGTGAAGTTAAAATGAAATCATGGATATAATATGGATATAAATATGGACATAAACTATTAAGGGCTATATCAATTTCAGCTCTTATTATTTTCCTTAATTTTGACTATCAAATTTAGGATACAGCAAATCACAGAATGTTAAGCTGGAAGGGGATCTCTAAGGTCATTTAGTTTAACCTCTTCTTTTTATAGATGAGGAAACTGATGTCTAGAAAAGGGGAATGACTTGCCTAGATAGCCAGTGTCTTCAGGGAGCTGAAAACAGAACAGACATCTTCTGACTCTAAGTTCGGGGTTTTGTTACTTAGAAGGTTCCATGATTTAGTGGAAAGAACATGGAAACGGAAATCAAGTGACCTTGGTTCTGGTCCCATTTCTTTTCTGATCAAGTCCTCTTTCTTTCTTTCTTTCTTTCTTTCTTTCTTTCTTTCTTTCTTTCTTTCTTTCTTTCTTTCTTTCTTTCTTTCTTTCTTTCTTTCTTTCTTTCTCTCTTTCTTTCTTTCTTTCTTTCTTTCCTTTTTTTTTTTTTGCTTTTTGGAGGGCAATTGGGGTTAAGTAACTTGCCCAAGGTCACACGGCTAGGTTTTTGTTTCTGTGTGTTAAGTGTCTGAGGCCGGATCCGAACTCAGGTCCTTCTGACTCCAGGGCCTGCGCTCTACTCACTGCGCCACCTAGCCGCCCCCCCTTCACTTTCTAAGAGCTCGATTTTCTCATGTATAAAATGAGAGGACCCTCTGGTTTTAGGTGAAGGGGACCTCCTATTCATTTCACTGAAGCCTTGAGACTACAAAAAGGCCAGGAGAAAGGAGGTACTGTCCCTCAAGGGAGCAAGGACATTGCTGATACTTTTTAGCTAACTTTACTCCTCACTGGGAATCATAGGAATTATAAAGAGAGAGACAGGAGAGAATGCCAAAGGCCATTTGACTGGAGAGTAGTCTACTCATGGTTTAGAGAAATCCAAGTTTCATCTATTGGTTAGAGACTCTCAGGTCTAGGTGATCTCTAAGACCATATTGAGGCTTACACAATCACAGAATAACAGAATTTCAGAACTGGAAAGGACCTCAGTGTCTCCCCAGCATGATTCATACCTCTAAATGGAACTCCACTACAATGGGCCCAATAAGTGGTAATAAGTGGTCATTCAGTGTTTGCTGAAAGAACTCCACTGAAGGGAAGCCCACTCCCTTGGGAGGCAGCCCATTCCCTTTTGGACAGATCTCACTTTAAGGAAGTTACTCACTTTAACATTAAACTTTCTACTTCATTCTACCTTGTGGGACCAAACAAAACATAGAACAGCCTTTCCAGTGCTTGAAGAAAGCTATCATGTCCTCCCTCAATATTTTTTTCTAATAAAAAAATATTCAATGGTTCTTCCAACAGATCCCAAAGAAATTCTGTGTAGAAAGAGCCCCATGCAATGTTTAAGGGTGACAGAGTATAGTGGAGTACATAGCCTCTCTGTTTGCCATTTAGCAGGCTGGGTGATAAGGAGAGAATGCCTTCTAGAAGGTAGTAGAGGGCTGTTTATTTCTAAAACTGTGCACGTGCCAGAATCTGAATTTGCCTGGATCCAGATTGCCTTTTCACAGCAGCCCTGCTGTGTTTATCAGTTGGTTGAGACATGTATTTTTTTTCCTTCAAAAAAGGTATCACATCCTTCTGTTAGATGTGTTGTTGGCAACAGTTGCTAAGGGGAATGGGGTTCAATTACAGATGCACTGATGCCCGCTCTAATAATACTTTGCTATGCATAGCTCAGATACAGACACCTCCCAGCTAAATGAAGCAAGTAGATTTCAACAGAGAAGAGCTTGGTTACACATGCAGACATCAGGAAAAGGAGCATATTCTGTAAGCCAAAATGGCAGACCCTGGGACAGCTGGGGACGTGGGGGTCCTAGACAAGGCAGATTCTGGTCTTCAATTTCCTTTAATTCCAGAACCCACCAGAGACACCACTTTGGAATACAGACCTTTAACAAATATTGATGACCTGATCTTTTACTCCTGGCCTCTCTCTACACTTTCATGTCACATTGAAATACTGGCTGTTCCCATGAAGAAATTTCAGTTTCTTCCTATAACACCAGACTCTGAGGTTTTCTAACATCCTCTTTCTAATGAGCAGAAGATCAGGTGAATGAATAAGTGAATCTAGGTAAATAAACCAAGAAGTTGCCTTCTAATGTGGAATGTAGTATAGAAGACCCTGTAGCATGAGAGTTGTCTTCAGATATGTGAAGAGCTTTCACGGGAAGGAGACTAGATTTGTTCTCCATAAGAAGGCATCGCTCATTCACAGCGCTGCTGGATTTAACAGTCTTTATGCACAGATGTAATTATACCACTCCTCTGCTCAAAGCCCTTTAATGGCTCCCAATTTAGTCTTCCAAATAATGTCCAAAATCCTTAGGCTGGCAATCAGCCTCCAAGTTCCCTCTCTCCAGTCTAATTTCACACTGCTCTCCTCCATATGCATTATTTTCTAGCCACACTGGACTATTTGCCAGTTAGCATTTTCCAGCCTCTATATCTTTCTATGCCTGGAATGTACTTCCAAGTTCCTTTCCCTATCTGTCTTTTGAAACTCTACTCATCCTATAACTCAGATACTGCAATCTTTCCTGATGGCCACAGTCAAATGACTTCATTTGCCTCTAATTTTGCATGTACTAAGACATACAATAGCCACTATGGCTGTTGTACTCTACAATTATCATGTATAAGTGATATATTTATCATACAAGGCAATGTGGTTTAGAGATCTGGGTTCAGATATGGTCTCTGACCTACTCTCACCTACTGATTCTGCGACCCCTGGCACTTAACATTTCAGGACCACAGGCAAGTCTCTACCACTCTAAGCTATAGAGAATGTATAGACATGAATTGACAGAGGGAGTTCCCTGCACTGAAAAAAAATCACAGGTCTGGTTAAAAACAAAAATCACATGATGTACGTTATTATATTTCTACAAAGTCTGGATCTAGTAACAGGTTGTGGTCTGTCCATGAAGGCCCAAACTAGCTAAGTTCAGAGAGGCTCATCATCAGCTTGTCTGTCATGTGATTGTTTTAGCCAAAGCAACCCTGGAAGACTGGGTGCCTGGTAAGGTCACTGGCAAAAAACAATAAAGTCAGAAAGAGAAGTGTGTTTTGGGAGGTAAAAATGACAGACCCAAATTCACTTTTGGGTGCTTGTGAAACATCCAGATGGAAATGTCCTGTAGGTAACAGTGGATGTGGGTCTGGAGCTCAAAAGAGAGGTCAGGACTGGAAAGACAGACCTGGGATCATCTGTGTAGTTGTGGTGTTGGAAGCTGTGAGAATGAATGAGATTTCCAAGGGAAAGAGTTTATGGAGACCAGAGGACAGTGAAAGCCAGCAGAGGAGAGAGAAGAGGAGTCCCGAAATGTGCGGTGCCAGGCGTAATAGGTATCTTGGAGGCCAAAGGGGGAGAGGGAGAGAGGGAAAGAGAGGGAGAGGGAGAGAGAAAAATACTTTAGGAAAATTTCTTTTCTTTTTTTTTGCTTTTTGGAGGGGGAAAGGCAGGGCAGTTGGGTTAAGTGACTTGACCAAGGTCATACGGCTAGTAAGTATTAAGTTTCTGAGGCTGAATTTGAACTCAGGTCCTCCTGACTCCACGGCTGGTGCTCTATTCACTTCGCCACCTAGCTGCTCCAGGAAAATTTCTTTGGTGACTGAATGAAGGATGGATTGGGGAGTGGAGAGTGAGGACAGACCTGAGGCAGGCAGACCCACCAGCAGGCTATTATAATAGTCCAGGTCTAAGGTGATAAAGGTCTGTACTAGAGTGGTGGCAGTGTCAGAGGACAGAAGAGAGAATATTAAAGAGATATTGCAAAGGTAAAATTAGACAAAATTGGACAAAATTAGACAAAATCTTGACAAAAGATTGGATATGAGGAGGGTAAGAGATAGTGAGGAACTGAGGATGACACCTAGGCATGCCCCCCAAGTCTGAGGACTGAGAGGATGCTGCTGCCCTCTCTACAGTAACAGGGAAGGTAGGAGGAGGGAGAGTTTAGGGGGAAAGATAAGAAGTTCTGTCTTGGACACGTGGTGTTTAAGATGTCTACTGGACATCTAGTTTAAGATATCTGAAAGGCAATTGGAGATGTGAGACTGGAGGTCAGCAGAGAGGTTACAGAAGGATAAGCAGATTTGAGAAACATCAACACAGAGATGGTAATTAAGTCCATGGGAGCTGATGAGATTACCAAGTGAAATAGTATAGAGGGAGAAGAGAAGGGGCCCAGGATAGAACCTTGTGTTAAGGATTTAGGAGATAATTTTTTTCTTACATGATTGGGGAATTCAGCATTTATTTGTAGGTAGATAGAAAGGAACCAAAGGAGAGAGATTGAAGATACACTGGTTAAGGGAGGTGAGTAGGAAGGATGGCTGCTGGTGCAAAGTCCTGGAAGAGGGAGAAGGAAGACAAAATGAGATTAAGGAAGAAGAATTACCTTCAGTGAAGAGTAAAGACACTGGTTTTTTATGACAAGAAGAGAGAATTCAGAAAATGGGTTGGGGAAGGAGTAAAGGGAAGGAAGGAAAGCTCTTGTATGCCACAAACTGATGTGAGAATAGAGGAGGGATAAGGAAGACAACTAGAAAGCCTCAATCTTCCCAACAGACAAGGTAGCTAAGTGTTTGTCATAGGCACATGGGTTGGGCTGAAAGGAAAGGGGCATCATAGTGTAGGGGAAAGAATGCTGGCTCTAGAGTCAGAGGAAAGAGATTCAGATGCTGGCTCTCCCATCTCCCACTTGGGTGACTCACTTAGACCCTCTGAGACTCAGTTTCCTCATCTGTTAAATTGAGGGGATTGAGTGAGATGACTTCTAAACTCCTTTCTAAGATCCGAAAGGCCATCAAACAATCACTGGGAGGAATGAGATGACGACGGTCATGATTACGTTCTATAGGAAAGGTGGAAGTTACCCAAGAGGAGGATTCTCAGATCAAGAATAGTGAAAGGTCAGAGAGGAAGGGGATGCTAGTATAACATTATAGTGTCAGGCCATGGATTAAGACGGGGTATGATTGTGAAGTGGAGAATAGGAATGGGTCAGAGGCAGCACCCTGCTGTAAGGATGAAGGCAGGTCTAGTGTGAATAAAAGAAGAGAAGTGTGAGGACAGGGAAAAGGGGGCTTGGAAAATTCTGGATGTTGGAGAGAGAGAGGGAGGTCTAGGAGGTGGCCCAGTCTATGTGCTGATGAAGATGGATAATAGAGAGAGAGCTAAAGAATTCTTAAGTACTTACTATGTGCCAGTCACTGTATACTAAGTGCTGGGAATACAAGCACAAGCCAAAAAGGAATTGGATTCTTCCAGACCCTCCTTTCTGTAAGCACAGGTTATATTTCCCTGATGTTGTTCAGTTGTTTTTCTGTTGCATCTGACTCTTCTCAACCCCATTTGGGGTTTTCTTGTCAAAGATACATTGCCATTTCCTTTTCCAGCTCATCTTACAGATGAGGAAACTGAGGCAGAGTTAAATGACTTGCCCAGGGTCACACAGTTAGTAAGTGTCTAAAGTCAGATTTGAACTCTGAGTCTTCCTGACTCTAGGCCCAGCATTCCATCCCTTGAACCACCTAGCTGCCCATACTTCCTAAGGCAACTCATATTAGCATAAATAAACTATTAGGCAGGTCAGAGACATGTTTTTTCTAAGTATGATTCTTCTTCAGGTTAGGAATTGGAATGGAGAACAGGAAGGAGTGTAGGAATGAGGAAGAGATGGGAACTTCCCTTCCCACTCACTAAGTAAAGACAATCTCTATACTCTCCATAGTCATGGACTGTCTTTGTATCCTCAGTACCGAGAGCACAGAGCCTTTCACACAGCAGGTGCTGAATAAATGCTTGACTCTTTAAGGAAATGGAAAATATTCTAAGCCACTTAAATAATTGCCCCATATTTGTAATGGGGGGGGGGGCAAAAGGGAGGGGAAAGAGATAGGAAAGGGATGGGGAAAACAGAGGGGAAAGTGGGTAGGGAAGAGGAAGACGAAAAGGCCTGAACTTTCACACTGCTAGTTGTCTTACTGTATGCACACATTATATATCTCTCTCAAACAGATTTTAAGCTCCTTGGAAGGGTAGAATTTCAGAGTTGAAAAGGATCTTAAGGGATCATTTAGCTCAGCCTAGAGGTAGTAGGTTCCCCACCTCTGAATTTTAGTTCAAGGCCTTCATTTTAAAAAAAATTAAGGAGATTGAGACCCAAAGAGATGTGACTCATTTAAAGTCACCCAGCCAGTAAGAGACAGAGCTGACCCAGAACTTAGGTCTCCTGACTTTCAGCCCACACTGACTTTTAGCCTCCCCAACCCCTGCTGCTAGTGCCTGGCTTGTCTTGCACAAACAAGGTAGACACACAATAATATGACTGATGGACTGGCTGACAATCAGAAACATTTGTGGCTTGTAAATAAAAACTGGGTTATTTTAGTCGTGATAGTTTACAGTGAAGCTCCCTCAATCTAGTGCTCAACAATCTCAGGTTGGCTCCCCAGATCTGTCAATGATCTCAATACCCCAATTTGTGCCTTGGTTTATCCACAGATAAAACAGGCATATTCAGCATAGTGGATTGGGAGCTGATTGACTCTAAAGTCACAACCTCTCAGGCAACTCCTCAAGACTAGAAGTTGCAGGTGGCCCAGGGGATAAAGCACCTGTCCTGGAATCAAGAGGACCTGAGTTCAAATACTGCCTTAGATCTTGGCAAGTCACTTAACCCCAATTATCTCCATCAGCATTTCAGCTTATGTCACCTCAGATCCCTTCTTGCCTTCTACCTCTCCTCTTCAATCTCCTTTTTCTGAATTAGCCCCCCAAACCCTACCCCTTGACAGAGAAGCTCCCAGCCAAGGAGCTGTGGAGGAGGCGGGGACTGGAACACACAGAGGTGGTTGACTTTGCACACAACAAACCGGCTGCTAGGAGTCTGTCTCACAGGCCTGTCACATCCTGGCCAAAGTCATTAAAGCTGGTTTCTGGATTGCTCTGTGTCAGCCAAGGCCACCTCTGCTTATACCACAGGGCTGTTCTTGCGCTCACAAGCCAAATGGACCTTGTCCTGAGATAAGGTGGGAAGCTTGTGTAGTTCTTGAGAGTGAAATGAAGCGAGATCCTGGGGTGTGGGAGTGAGGGGATCGTGGCTAGTGTGTGGAGTGGGGCATAGGCCTAAGGATGTATGCTGGTAATATAAATGTAAGGTTTAAAAAAAAAGAGGGGATGGGGCTAATGAATGAAAATGGGTATGCCTTGTGTGTCTGGAGAATAGAAGAAGGGTGGGCCTCTGTCATGCACATGTCCCCCTAGCCTGGCAGCCCAGCTGGCCACAAGCTCTAATCCCTTATATCCTTTGCCCTGGCTTCTAGCATAGTTTAACCATCAGCCTAGCCCCTTCCAAAGATACTCTTCCTCTAGGTGAAACAGGGGGAAGGAGGAGCCGAAGGGACAGAGGGATGGTGTTCTCATCCTAGCAATCTGCCTTGCACTATGAGAGCGCCCTCGAGTTCACATAAGAGGTCTAGGATGCTCAAGAGACAGGCAGCATGAGCACTAGATTTAGAGGTTAGGGTAAGAGACCTGGATTCGAATCCTGCCTCTGATACCTGTCAGTTATGTGATCAGTCAAGCAAGTAATTGAGGATTTATTAAGTACCTACTATGAGCTAACCATTGTGATAGTCACAGGGGATACAGAAACAAAAACAAAACAGAACGTGGACAAATGACTTTACCTCTCTGAGACGCAGTTTTCTAATCTGTAAAATGAACATAATAACAGTACCAGCCTCTATAGGTTTTTGTTTTTGGAGAGGAGTGAGGGTCAGTTGACATAATGTTTGTAAAGTACTTTGTAAAGACCTACATCATTGTCAGCTATTTTTTTTTAAAGTGCAAGGGGAAAAAGTAAACTGATACAGAATGAAGTAGAATCAGAAAGAACATTTATACTATAACATTCTATAATTCCCTTCTTTTTCCTTCCTTCACTCCTTCTTTCCCTCCTTTTATTCCTTCTCTCCTTCCTTCCTTTCTTCTTTTTCTTCTTCCTCTCTTTTGTTTCAGTGGGTGTGGGGAATTGGAAGAGAGAAAAATGAATGTACATAAATGAAAAAATCATGATATAAAAAAAAAGAACAGAAAATAAAGAATAAATGGAAGACTCAACCCCTTCCCTGGTGAAGTCATCCAACATGTATCAATTCCCCAGGTAATGTGGGAACAAGTCAGGAATGAGGATCCAGTGAGGATCTGGAAGCCCAAGAGAAGGCCCAGGGGACAGTTCACACAGCAGCAAGAGGGGTTCAAACTAGGCAGGAGGAGGACATTTCAGAGAATGAACACTTCTGGATAGACACTAAAGGAAGGCAGAGCATCTCCTTTCCCGGCGCTCTTTTGGGATAATACTGGCAAGCCACCTGCCCAGAGAGAGCTTTGTCAGAGAGCTTCTTCCAGTCCTTCAAGGCAACGTTCGGTGCCAATGCCAGGCTACTGCCTTCCCCTGGCTTACTGTTCAGCTCATATCATAAACTCCCATCACCCCCAAATTCAGTCAACAATGTCCAAAGATGAAATATAGGTCAGCCACCGCATTGCCCCCTGGTAATGGTAATTTGAAGATCTTCCCTGCCCCTTAATAAGCCTAAAATGAATTTGAGGACCTTTCCTGATTTGAAAACATATTCTACCCCCTAATAGGCTGCAGGTGCTCACTTGGAGCCTGGGGTAGGAGGCTTGTTTTTCAAAAAGGCACAACTTTTGTTACTTTGTAGTCAAGTGGGTCACAACGCTTGTGATGTTCTCTGACCCTGGAGAAGGCTATATATACCTCTGATGTGAGGTTTGGCTTTGGGGGTCACTTTGGGAAGAGTTGTGTGATTTGGCCAGATGAGACTCTGGGCAGCCATTGAGCCCCCCTGCTTTGGAAACCCACATGCTGATGCTTCTCTCTCTGGTAACTGACTAGGTATAGATGTAATGGTCAGACAGCTGGAAGCCCTGTCTGCTGAATTGTGTTATTTTCTCTGTCTGTAATTTTGTCTACTTGTAACTTCTGTTTGTATTCTCTGAAGTTCAGGGTGCTGACTTTTCCCCTGAACTAGGTAAATGATATATGTTTGATTGATTAAAGTAAGATTGTTAACCCTTTTTGAGTTACTTTCCTTTAGAAAAGCAGATCAAAGAACCTGTGCTTGCACCCATCCTGGGTATGCCAGGGTGCTTGCTGCTACACTCCTACACCCTATCATTTTCCAGTTCTTTAAAAAAACAAAGCCTTTTTTTGATGCCTTCTGCTCTTTATAATACAATTGCTCCCCATTACAACCCCTTCCCAAACTCTCTTGTCACAAGAAAAACAGTTAAGCAAAATCAACCAACCTGATGACTGAGTCTGAAAGCATAGATGATATTCGGCAGCCATAGGTGCCCACCTCTACGCAGAGGAGAGGGGTGTGTTCCATCATCTGTCCTCTGGAACCAGAATCTCAACCCCTTCTTGAGAGATTCGTTCAACTCTTAGGTCACTGCACTTATGCAAATGGATATGGCCACATATTCTTCCACTAACACCCCACCCAGACAAGACAACTGACCCTTGGTCTAGGACCACATAGGCCCACGAGGTTCCCTTCCACACACATTCTCTCTTTCCCTTATTACTCTCAAAATAAGACATTGACTGGTATATGGTAAAGGTAGCAAGGTATGGTCAGGAGGGTAGGAGGGGGGTGAGATTAGAAGAAAATTATACTTTTACAAAAATCTAACATGGCTTTCTGGTGGGGGTTGGGGAAGGTAAACTCTTGCCAAGTACAAAGGAACCAAACCATCTCCATTTTCCTCAGTATAGAAACAGATCCAGCTCTTCCCAAATGCCATGACATAGATTCTACTTGAAGCCATATGAAGCAAAGCAATCCAAAAGGTTTATGAGATAGAAGTGGGAGGAGGGGATGAGGAACTCAGAGCAGGCCACAGTGAGCCTACACCCACTCACTCAGACTTAGCCAGGGAGGTCAGACCATTGAGCCCGAGTTAAAATGGAAAGACCGCGTTCTTTTTAAAATAGAAGGAAGGATTGGCTTGTTAGACTTACAGTGCCTATAAAATTATATTGGTCCTTCGTAACCATGAGACATGCATACAAACAAATAAAAGCTCTGTTCTTCTCCCGTAGCTCTCACCCTCCCTGTGAGCTTTTTAATTTTCTATAATTAATTGGGCAAGAATGGAACTTGGGAAAAGCTCAACTATGGTTAGAATCTGCAGCCTTCTTTCTAGTGATATGTACTGGGGGTGGCAGCTGGGGCTATCTAATTACCTGCAGCACGTTGAGAAGAAGGCTCCGGAACTTGGTCCCTTCCACCATGAAGAGGGCCATTTTGTCACAGAGTTTCGCGGCCGTGAAGGCAAAACTGCGGTCTGTCACAGCCTTTTGGTAGATGGTTCGGACAATCTCCCCCAGCATCTCTTCAGAGTTGGTGGAATTCTGGGCCTCTTCCATGAAGGTGGTGAGCTGGGCATCCACATCACTACTGTTGTTCCGCATGCTGTTCAGAATCTCTATCAGCTTGTCCATTTTGTTCCTTTGGGGATTGGGTGGCACCACTGTTACTTCTTCCTAGAGCCCCCAGAAGGTAGGGGGAGAGAAAGGACACCAACAAAGAAAATCACTGCGGGGTAGGGAGGAATGGGAAGACTCCTTTTGGTGATCCCCACAAAGTGGACCACACACTCACCTGTCCTTTTCTGTCAGGTCAGCTGTACTAGTGTGCCCATCTCACATACTTGTATATCCTTAGGCATCCTTGTATCTTTTTCATGTTTCCCTCTGATCTCTCTGTTGATCCCCCTTGACCTTACCTTCTTCTATCAATGCCACAGCATCTTAGGTTGATCTTTCTTTCTTTCTTTCCTTTTTTTTTTTTTTTTTTTGCTTTTTGGAGGAGGGAAGGCAGGGCAATTGGTGTTAAGTGACTTGCCCAAGGTCACATGGCTAGTTTTTGTGTTAAGTGTTTGAGGCTGGATTTGAACTCAGGTCCTCCTGACTCCAGGGCCAGTGCTCTATTCACTGTGCCACCTAGCTGCTCCTAGGTGGATCTTTCCTGTGGACTCTTGCCATTTCACAGGATCTCAATGATGCATCCTTCCCTGCCCTTTATCTGGGTACAATGTATATCTCTGGAGTCAGAGAACCTGGATTCAAGTCCTGACTCTAATGTTTACTAGCTGTGTTACTTTGGGTAAGTCACTTCACTTTCTTGGTTCTCAGTTGGGGGGGGGGTTGGATTAGAGTGGGATCCCATCCAGTTCTGGGTCCACAATTCTGTAACTGGCAGCTTCTTGGCCCTGGGGAGTTACTGTTATCCATGAGACACAATAGAGGCAAGGAAGTTAAATGTGGTCAACACTAGGAAAGCCCCAAATGGCTCTTCCTTTACCAACAAGGCTGCTGGTCTCTGGCTGGCAAGTATATTGAAAAAACAAACAAACAAAAAAACCCCAAACAAATAAAAAACAAAACGAGAACCTCATAAGTATTTACTGTGACCAGGACTAAAGAAGCAGGTACAGAAAAGCCTGAAGTGGCATTTTAGTTCTAAACTTTTCTTTTTTTGGAGGGCAATTGGGGCTATGTGACTTGCCCAAGGTCACACAACTTGTAAGTGTTAAGTGTCTGAGGTCGAATTTGAACTCAGGTCCTCCTGACACCAGGGATAGTGCTCTATTCACTGAGCCACCTAGCCGCCCCAGTTCCAAACTCTTTATTCTAAACTCCACACAACAATATTAGACTCTAAATAACTTGGCCAGTGCATGGGACCAAGAGTTGGAAGACCTGTGTTCTGATTCTGGTTCCACCACCAACTAGCTGTGTGTAACCCTGGTCAACTCACCCCCTCTCTGAGTCTCATTTTCTTCATCTTTAAGATGGGGAGACTCTCTGAATAGTTATGAGGCTCAGATAAGCCAGAAAAAGCATAAAAAGTGTGAACTATAAAAAAACGTGTTATATGAGTATGAGCTACTGTTACAGATAAAGAACACAGGGTTGCAGAAGAACCCTCGATCTGGGCTCAGAAGAAATGGGTTCTAGTTCCCGGTCTTCCACTTACCAGTTATGGGCGAGAGTCCCTGACTCTCTGATCCTCGGTCTCAACATCTATAAAGTGGTAATAACAACACTGGTACCATCTACCTCACAGCCTTGTATGTGAAGCATCACATTATATATCATTATGATTACATTAAGTTATCCTGACTGGCAGGAGAAGGGGGATAGAGGGATAGGAATGCAGCAGCTATAAAGGGTGGCTGGCAAGAACTCAGGACAGATTATCAAGTGTGAAATTTTCAAAGAATGAAAAATACAGCTTTGCCCTCTCCAATTTCCCAAACTAAATATGTTACTCAGGAATATTTCAGGATTACTAGAGAAGTCTTGGCTGGGGTGGAGAAGGAAGGGATCAAGTCTAAATGCAGAGCTGGAAATAATTTCCGTCCAAAGTTACTTACCCTCCCTTGCCTCCACCAGGGGGAAACTGGGCTGGCAGGGGCAGGTGGAATAGAGAAGGGGATTCTGGGTTTTCTTTAAAAAAAAAGCCCAGCAACATAGGGAGGGTGTCAGGATACTTGGGTTCTAGTCTCAGCACTATTACTAATGAGTTCTGTGACTTGGGCAAGTCACTTCCTAACTAACTTTCTAGGCTTTTTTTAGGTTCCTTCTTTGAGATATAGTAAGCTGCCACGTACAGAAAGCTTGACTGTGTTCAAATCTTGCCCCTAACATTTACAACCCACATGATCCAAGGCAAGTCACTTTAACCCTTGTACTTCACTTTGGGAAACTGAGTGTATAGGATGAGACCTAGGCTCAGCTGTGCTGGCCTGATCCATTGCATACGACATGGAGGTGGAAGGTTTCTGCTCTGAAGAAGTGACCTTGCAGGCCCCATGATTCCATGAGGCAGGGGAGATTCCCAAAGCCAAGTATGGCAGTCCCCAGCCTTACAGAAACACACCTGAGTGGGCTTCCATCCATTCAAAACACCCTCTAGAATCCAGTGCCCAGAAAGCTTTTTAGAACTTGGTCCAGAGTTATTAAACACAAGTTATTCCTCCTACTGCATCTATTCAATTCCTCATAATTAGAAATTTGAGTCAAAACCTCTCTAGGGGGAAGATAATTTTTTTTCTACTGGGATAAACTAACATCCTCATTGTCACTGGCTTCAGGAGATCCCTTAAAGCTGGCAGATCTATGAGAGATAAGGAGAAAGGAGTTTCTTTTTTGGAAAAGACAAAATGATTTTGTCTTCTGGGGTGTGTGTTGATTTTACGGGGTCCTGGGGGGAATCACGGGTTTGCCAGGAACTAAGTAAGGCTGCTTATTCCATTTTAATTAAGAATCGGTCCCATTCAAAGCCTACATTTTTGGACCTTCCTCTGTCTTCTATTTCACTCTCATACTCCAGCTGACTGGCTCTTGGGTCCTATTACCCGCCTTAGTGTCAAGCAGCTGTGAGGACTACAGGGAGAACCCCAAGACCTTCAACACACATGATTGTGTATTAACAGGACAACATGTGGAATTCAACGTTCAAGAGTGAAAGCTCTTGTCTGAGTAACATATGAGTAAAAGCAGGTGGCAACAGCCAGGTGGGAATGAACCTCCTGAAGCAGATGCATGCATGGGAGGAAGTATCTGGTGCCCATGTATGCCCAGACTGCCATGTTGTGAGGAAAACAAGACAGGAATTCAGCCAGAGCTAATAAGGCCGGGTGCTTCAGGAGCCCTCCAGTGCGCTGTATTTGACTGATGGATGTTTTGGGGCAGGAAGAGAATAATATTTCACTTTTGTTCTTGAGGAAATCTTCTAAAGGCTATTTCCAGGGTGGTGCACCCCAGAAGGTGAGAGTCTGTGAAACAAGGACCAAGTGGGGTGTCTAGGTTCAAGATCATCCATCAAAAAGGAGATGGTACTTTTCTTTAGTGAGATAATAACAAAAACAACAATTCATGTAGCATTTTAAGACCTGAAAGTGTTTTCCATACAGTGCTTCATTTGAAGTACATGTCTGAGATCAACACAGACAGTGAGACTGACTAAAGATACTGGACACCACTACTAGGGTGAAAGTGGTTAAAAATGAAAGGGAAGGCTGCAGGGACTATGGGAATTTACTAGCTTTATTCCATTTCACAGCAATCCAAAGAAGCAAAGAACACCCACCTTCTACAATGGCCTCTGCAGATGCTCTTGGGAGACACTCAAAGACTGGACCACTATTTACCTTGAGTTAACATCAATCTCCCTCATCTTGGGATCCAGAGTCTTCCCCCAAAGAAGTGAACAACATCAAAGAACACAACTTCCCTCATTCCCCTCTCTCTGAAGTCCTCAGGCATGGTATAATGTGTGTCTGGCCTGTGTCATGACCCATGAAATGAAGGTGCCTACCTCTCCCAATCTGACCCACTTGTCTCAGAGTCTGTGAACCAAGGGGTGTGGAATGGAATTCTTGAAGGTGTGTGTCTAGAGCAATACTGTGATTTCACCCTCTTTTCTAATAACCCTCTGCCCTTTACTTACCTTGCCTTTCATCCTGCCATGGTTCCCACTACCCTCAGAAGCATGCAGCCTGTGGTCTGGCCTATGCCATGACCCATGTAATGAAGGTGCCTACCTCTCTGCTGTCCTCCCAGAATAATTTAAAATTCAATTACCGGTACCTTTTCCTTTAGTCTTCGCCTCAGCCTGTCTTTGGAAGACTGGAGCAGATTAATTTTAGGCCGCTCCCCAATCCGATCATTAATAATACTGTCTTTTCGTTTGGCCTCCACCTCCAGGCCTCCGGGCTGCTGGGGTGGTGACCTATCCGTTGGTGGGACATCGGGGTTCCGGTGCATGTCCAGGGGGATGTGCACTGTGCACACGGGGGCATCCTCAATCTTCAGACTCTCTGTTTCTTTGGCGTTGTTGCGGTGGGTAGCAGCCTCCTTGTCGCCAGGTGGGTGTTTTGGGTTGTTGTGGTGCCACCGTCGGTTCTGGCTATAGCCATGGTGGTTAGGCCTCCCTGAGGGGTGGGGTGCCTGGCCCCCCTGGTAGGATTTCTGGTGGTCCCTGTTGTGTTTGGCACTGCCTGGTTGGTGGTCACTGTGCTGTTGGGACTTGTTCCCACCTGGGGGCCTTTGCTGTCTCCTGTAAAATCCAAATTGGAAAGGGGGAGAAAAGAGAGGAGAAAGGAAGAGAGAGATATGGGGAGACAGGAAAGGAAGTGAGTAGAGAGAAGGGGGGGAGAGAGAACACAGGATAAATAGGGGAGGAGGAAAGGGAGATATAAAGAGAGAGGGAGGGGGAAGAGGGAAGAGAGCAGGAAAGAAAGTAAAAAAAGGGAAGAGAAGGAAAGGGAGAGGGAAAAAGGGCGATGAAGAAAGGAGAGGGAGAAAGAAAAGGGAGAGAAAGGGAAAGAAAGAAGAGGAAGAAGAGAGAGAGGCAGAGAAGTGAGAGAGGTAAAGAAGAACAGAAAGGAGAAGGGGGGAAGAGAGAGAGAGAAAGAATTGTCAGTATATAATCAGAACCTTTAGCTTGTTAGCTAGTTAAGCACTAGACATTTCCTCAAATGGAATATTTCTCACCCTAAACCCAGAGCCAGTAGTCAGGGAAAAGATGACATGGTTACTTATATGGTATAACTGAGAAGCCTTTCCCTGTTGAAACAATTCCTCACTAGCATTTCCCCATACCTGAGATTCTGTATCAGTGTCAAAAGGCCACCTAGACATGCTGGGCAAATAGCAAGTATTAATAAATGCTTGCAGAATGGGACTCAGTCTTCATGGTAAGCCCTGCTGATTAGCTTGCTTTACAGAGTCTCTCAGATGTGATCCTTATAGCTTTTTTGTCCTTCCATGGCATTATCTCCCAAATATTTGACAGAGACTTCTTAGTGTAGGGGCAGGGTTGGCTGTACCAGCTTGTGGTCCAATTAGATCATATTAATTGAAAGGTGTCAAAATCTCAAAGCCTCTAATATCTCCCTAAACTGGCCTCCGATGAGGGTGGGGTCAGGGGGGAGGGGTGGCTGTGGTTGTTCTGCTGAGAAAGAGAATCTTTCCAAAGGAGGCAAGGCTTTAATCAGACTGAGGTTAAGGCCTTATTCTCTGGGTAGGGTAGCACATTATCAGTTTCCTTAAGAGAAGTGAGGACAAGATAGTCTCAGAGCTCCTGTTTGTCCTCAATGAATCAAGTCACTAGATGCAGATGTACTGAAAGAAACGTTGGATAAGACTGGGGAACTGCAAATGGTGATCTTGGAAGAAACATGGAGAAAGACAGCCAGAGGGCTAAGAGGGGACAAATTAGGGGCGGCTAGGTGGCACAGTCAGTAGAGCGTCGGCCTTGGAGTCAGAAGGACCTGAGTTCGGATCCGGCCTCAGACACTTAATGCACACGCAAACAAACACCTAGCCATGTGACCTTGGGCAAGTTACTTAACCCCAATTGCCCTCCAAAAGGAAAAAAAAAAATTTCCTGATTTTCAAAGAGAGTAATTTGGAATTTTTAAACTATCCCCAGTCAGGTATAAGAGTTTGACTCCAATTTTTGAGGGATTGTTAAATGCCCCAATTCATTATTAAATGATCTGTGAGGGAAAGGGAAATAATTGTGAAGAATTAGTTTGGGTCCATTGAGAGCAGGTCATGACAGATTAGCCTCTTTGCTCTTTTTGACAGGGTTACTAGATTGACAGTTCAAGGGAATGTCTTAGATATAGTCTACTTGCATTTTAGACAGGCTTTTGACAAAGTTTCTTATGATATCCTTGTGGACAAGTTACAAAGATATGGGCCACATGGTTGTAGAATTAGGTAGACTCAGAAATGACTGAATGGTCTGACATGAAGTGTCATAATTAATGTATTGATTGATAGCAAACTAAAGGAGGGTGTGTGTCTTCCATTGGAGTGCCCCAAGACTCTGTCCTTTGCACTATTCTACTCAACTTTTTTTTATCAATGACTTGGAAAGAAGCACAGATGGCATGCTTACCAAAGCTGAAGATAACACATAGCTGGAAGAGTGTAACACGCTGTCTGGCAGAATCAGAATCCAAAAAGATCTCAACAAGCTCATTTTAAAAATGTGAAATTTAATAGGGATAAAACATAAAGTCCTGCACTTGGTTTCAAAAAATCAAGTATGAAATTATAGGATGGCAATGATATAATGAGAAAGTCGTTCATGTGAAAGAAAACTGGGGGGTTAAGTGGACTGTGTACTTTTATATAAGTGAGTGATATAATGTGGTCACCAAAAAAAGCTAATGAAATCTTAGGCTGCATTAATGAAAGGATAATAAACAGAACAGGAAAGATAATTTTTGTTGATATCCCTTAATTTTTCTTATTTGCGTTTATTACTGATCAGCTATTTCCTCTTTTTCTACTCTTTGCTGTTTCTCAGTGAGCTATTTTGAAGCCCAGATTGGAAAGAGGAAAATTCCCTGGCAAATAATCTGTGACTCCCTGCCATTTTGGTCATCTTTGTTTAGAATTTTTGTAGTGCCTAGGGCAATTACCAGCGGGATGCCCATGAGGAAGGCTGACAAGTGCTTCCTGAATCTCCTAGACCTGGTCATCTGGCCTCAGTTCAGCTTTGTTCTGGTTTTGCCCTCAAGAACTATGGAGGGCTGTCCTCAAGGGATTCCACTCTCAACATTCCCGCCCAGGAGTAGGAGGCCATTTATGATGGCTGGTAGGTAAAAGATCGTTTTTTAAAAAATGCAATCTGGGCCAGGGCTCCTGTTGACTCCCAAAGCTGCCTATCCTTTTTTTTGCAGAAACAGGTTGGACATTTCTCAAGCACCAGAATTCTGGTGAAGGTTTTAAAGACAACTCAAATCTCCCAAAGAGTGGCCCTTCAAGGAATCTGTGTGATTTTTTGAACCTCATTTGTAAAATGAGAGAGTTAGAATACGTTACCTTGGAGGTCCCTTCCAGACTTAGATATAGATGTTCCACCTCTCATCTCTGTCCTTTTGCACTGGACATACCCCATGCCTGGAATGTT
Source organism: Gymnobelideus leadbeateri (assembly GCA_011680675.1). Lineage (NCBI taxonomy): Eukaryota > Metazoa > Chordata > Mammalia > Diprotodontia > Petauridae > Gymnobelideus > Gymnobelideus leadbeateri. Next base: position 292,022 of record WOXC01011699.1, read on the forward strand.
TTAACACACTACTCTTGGTTTCCCTGGATTCCTTTAAGACCCAGCTCAAACTCTACCTTCTACAGAAGGTCTCTCCTACTCCCTCCTTTCTCAGATTGTCTTACCTTATCTTGCCTACATGCCTTGTATGAATACAGAAGGACAGCTAGGTAGTGAAAGAGATGAGTGCCTGGCCTGCTGTCAGGAAGATTTCTCTTTCTGAGTTCAAATCTAGCCTCAGACACTTACTAGCTGTATGATCCTGGGCAAGTCACTTAACCCTGTTTGCCTCAGTTTCCTCATCTATAAAAAGAGCTGGAGAAGGAAATGGCAAACCATGCCAGAATCTTTGCCAAGAAAACTCCAAACGTGGTCGTGAGGAATCAGACATGACGAAATGACGACAACAACAGTGTGTATGTATATATTTCTATGTTGTGTCTCTCATTAGAATATATGCTTTTAAAGGGCAGAAATGGTTTTTAGTCAACAAGCATCAATTAAATTCCTACTATACATCAAGAACTGTGCTTGGCACTGAGGCCACAAAGAAAGACAACAGTACCTGAACTTAATGGGAGAGATAGCAAGATATGTACAAATAAGATATATACAGGATAAACTGGAGAAGACGAAAAGAGGGAAGGCACTGGAATAAAGGGGGCCTGGGAAAGGCTCCTTGTAAAAGGGGAGATCTGAGCTGGGATTTGAATAAAGTCAAGGAGGGCAGGAGAAAGAAAGGAAGAAGGAGAGAATTCCAGGAATGGACACTAGCTAACAGCAAAAACACAAGAGGGGAGAGACAGGGGAACAGCAGGGAGACCAGGGTCCCCAGATTGAATAACATGTGGGAGTGAATAAGAAGTAAAAAGACTGAAAGGGTAGGAGGAGGCTAGGTTATTAAGGACTTTGAACACTAGAGGATTTTATATTGCATGCTGGAGGTGATGGGAAGCTACTTGTTGTTGTGTTTATCCTTCATTCTCCAAGAGGACCATGGCATCAGGGAAATGATGACATGACTTGCAGTTGACTTTGATTTGAGTGAGGGAGGCTGTGCAAGGTCACCAGCCTCACTTTCTCCTCCAGAGCCACCTGGGTCCAGTGACCAGATATTCATCAGGAGACTAGAGATGGCCCAGGATGTAATGGGAGACCCTGGCCCTTTTAGGCTAAGGCCTTTTCAGGTTCTCACTCTGAGTGAAGTACTGGAGTTGATTGAATAGGACAGGTTCAGACCTGTGCTTTATGAAGATAAATCTGACAGCTGAGTGATGGATGGGTTGGACTAGGGTGGTGGCAGTGTCAGAGGAGAAAAAGGAGGTGTATATGAGAGATGTTACAAAGGCAAAAATGACAGATCTTGGCAGCTGATTAGATATGGGGGAGGAGAGAGTGAGAAGTTGAAGATGACACTGAAGTGTGTCTAGATGACTAGGAAGATGGACATACACTCAATAGTAATGGAAAGATTAAGAAGGGGGGAGATTGTGGGGAGGGAAATGCGGTGAACTCCGTTTTGAACATATTGAGCTTAAGATGTCTATGGGACATCTAACTTGTCATGTCCAATAAGCAGTTGAAGATGTAAGACTGGAGGTCAGGAGAGAAGACAGGGCTGGATAAGTAGACTTGGGAATCTTTAGCAGAGAGATAAGAATTGAATCCACTAGAGCCAAACAGGGAGAAAAGGTGAGGACCCAGGACAGAGTCTTGGGGGATACCCATGGTTGGTGGGTGTGGCCTGGATAAAGATCCAGCAAAGGACCCTGAGGAGGAGGAATCACACAGGGAAGAAAAGGACCAGTAGAGGAAACCTGGGAGAAAAGAGCACCAAGGAGAAGCAGGTGAATTGACAATGTCAAAGACTGCACAGAGATTAATTAGGCTGAAGCCTGAGAAATAGCCATGATATCTGGCAATGAAAAGGTCATTGCCAACTTTACCACTGCTCAGCACAGTGCCTGCCTGGCACATAGTAAGTGCTTAAAAAAATTCTTACTGACCAACTGATGGATTCTCTGTCGAAACAGACAAAAGCAATGGGATTTTAGTTTTTACCGAGAGGAGAATCATAGCATTTTATACATGGAAGGGGCCTTAGGCTTGTACTTTCTGGGTGACTATGTCTAAGACTGATACCCCTCACCTAAATAACAAGTAATTAAGGAGTTCTTGCTATGCATCCAATATTGGGGGTGGGGGGAGGAAGGGATAGCATTTATAAAGTGCCTACTATGTGCCAGGCACCATGCTAAGCAATAGAAATATAGAAAGAGGCAAAGGCAGTCCCCGTCCTCAAGCTCACAATCTAACAGAGACAACATATAAACAAATACATACAAATAAGCTTTATATAGTTAACAGAGGGGAGGCACTGATATTAAGAGGGGTTGGGGAAGGTTTCCTGCAGAAGGTGGGGTTTTAGTTAGGTCTTTTTTTGGAGGGGGAAGGCAGGGTAATTGGGGTAAAGTGACTTGTCACACGGCTAGTAAGTGTTGAGTGTCTGAGGCCAGATTTGAACTCAGGTCCTCCTGACTCCAGGGTCAGTGCTCTATTCACTGTGTTACCTAGTTGCCCCTTTAGTTAGGTCTTAAAAGAAGCTAGGGAGGTCAGCAGATGGTGCTAATGAGGAAGAGCATTCCAGGCATGGGAGACAGAGAAAATGCCTTGAGACCTAGAGATGGAATGTCTTGTTTATAGAACAGCCAGGAGGCTAGTGTTACTGGACTGAAGAGTATGTTTTGGGGTATAAGGTAAAAGAAGACTGTAGGTAGGAGGGGGCTAGGTTATAAAGGGCTTTGAATGCCAAACAGAGCATTTTGCATTTGTTCCTGAAGGTCACAGGGAACCACAGTAATTTACTGACTAGGGGAGTAACATGATCAATTCTGTGCTTTAGGAAAATTATCTCAGTAGCTGAATGGTGGATGGATTGAAGTGGGGAGAAGCTTCACGCAGGCAGACCTGCCAGCAGGCTATTGCAATAACTCAGGAAAGAGGTGATAAGGGCTTGTACTAGAATGCAGTATCAGAGGAGAGAAGGGAGTGTACTGGAGAGATGTTGTAAATACAAAGTCTGCAGGTATTGACACATCTTGGAGCAGGGGTGGGGTGGGGGGGTATTGAGAGATAAGGAAGAATCCAGGATGGTTCCCAGGTTGTGAGCTTGAGGGACTAGGAGAATGGTGGTGCCCTCTACAGTAATAGGGAAGGTAGAAGGGGGGAGGATTCAGGGGGAAAGATAATGAATTGTTTTGGACACATTTAGTTTAAGATGTCTACTGGACATCCAGTTCAATATGTCTGGAAGGCAGTTGGAGATGCAAGATTGGTGATCAGCAGGGGTTACTGCAGGTAAATAGGAGAATCGTCAGCCTAGAGATGGTAATTAAATCCATGGGAGCTGATGAGATCATCAAATGAAGTGGTATAGAGGAAGAAGAGAACAGGGCACAGGACAGATCCCTTAGGGACACCTACAATTAGAGGGTGTGATCTGGAGGAAGATCTTGCAAAGAAGATGGAGAAGGAGCAGTCAGAGAGGTAGGAGGAGAGGATGGTGTCCTGAAAACCTAGAGAAGGGACTATCAGGGAGGAGGGAGTGATCAACAGTTTCAAAGAGCAGTCAAGAAGAATGATGACTGAGAAAAGGTCATTGGGATTTGGGAAACAAGGTTCTTCAAATCCACTGGCCATCAATGCATTACTTTTGATAGAATAGGCAACTAAAAGTCTTAGAGCAAGGATAGTTAACATGCTGTAGGGGAAAGAATCAATGCTCTTTTGGAGCAAGAAGAACTGGGTTTGAATTCCAGTTTTGCTACTTATTACCCAGGTGACCCTGAGCAAATCATTTAACCTCTTTCAGTATCACGTTCCTCAGACCAGATCGCTCAAGCAAGAAACAAGATACATGCAAACTAACTGAACAAGAAAAGACCAAGGAGATGGAGAAGGCAAAATCCAGTGGCTAAAAAAGTTGGGAAAATGATGATGAGTAACATGGCACCCTTGGAATCCCAGGTACTGAGCAGTACTCAGATCCTTCTGCCATTTCCAGGGGCTTTTTGGTTTGTCTCTTTCTCCTTTGGTTCCCCAGTGATGCTGGTGCTCAGCCTCAGAGACGGACAGAAAACAGTTCAGCCAATGTTTATTTAATGCCTACTGTGTGTACCCAACAAGTTTGTTCTTGTTGAATAAACAGAAACGTACCTTGTAAAAAAACCTAAAACCCAAACAAAGCAAAAAAAACCCCAAACCTTCCTGACCCTGTTTAGCATCCAGTACAATTTCCTCAATCAAGGAGAAGAGCATGTCTTATGGAGGAATTAGTTCTGTTAGTTTTCCACTAAAGGAGTATAGCACACCAATCTGCCTTCTACAGAACCAGCTCCCCAATCCTGGGCAGGCACTTCCATTGCCTTAAGTGCAAGAATTAAGTGTCCCTGTCCTTGCTCCTCCTCAGCTCTCCTCCCAATACCTCCTACTAATCAATTTAACCTGGCTCACCAATTACTTAGCCTGTCCCACCATGTCCTCTGGAACACATGTTCTATCACCCACAAACTGCCTTAAAGCTCCACACTTTCCAATCTCCTTTCCTCTACCTCTTCATTTTAATGGGAGCCTGCTTCTCTCTTATGGGTTCTCTATACTGGTAGACACTCTTCCTATTCTCTCCAATTTACAATGTCAGAAGAACAGAAGATACTTCTTGCTTCCTCTTGATGCGTCAGGACCCTTCCTCTACCATCATCCATTAATGACCTTTCCTTCTTTTGAGGCCCATATGGACCACAAAAGGCAGCTAGGTGGTACAGTGGATAGAATGCTGAGTGTGGAGTCAGGAAGATCTGAGTTCAAATCTAACCTCAGCCACTTCCTAGCTGTTTCACCCTGGGCAAGTCAGTTTCCTCAACTATAAAATGAGATGGAGAAGGAAATGGCAAATCACTCTAGTATCTTTTCCAAGAAAACCCCAAATAGAGTTACAAAAATACAGACATGACTGAAAAACAACACACGGACCACAAATGTACTATCTGTGCCACTTTCTCCCCATTCTTGTCATCATTCATCAATTGTTTTTTTTCCTAACATTTTAAATTATTTCGGCATCCAGTTCAGTCTTCTCCGTATTTCTTGTCTTCATCATTAAGGATGTCAATATTTATGTTGCCAACCTGTCTGCTAAACTGACCACAGTTCATCAACATCACTAACTGTAACAATGACTTTTTCTAACTCACTTAAGCTACACACTGATATGGTCAAACCTTAGCCCTTTCACAAGTTGCACTCCCTCTACAATATGGAACTTTGAAACTGTTCACTGTTCACAAACTAACCACCTCTCCTGTTCTCTCCCACATCCTCAAGGATCTTGATCAGAACAGCAGGCCCTTCTCTCTCATTATCTTTAAACCTTCTCTTATCACTAGAGGCTTCCCTTCTGTCTGCAAACATGTGCCCTTACCACCTGTGCAACTTTGGGCAAGTCTTTTAATGTCCCTGGGGCTCAGTTTCCTCATCTGTAAAATGACAGAGTTGGATTAGAAGGCCTATAAGGTCCTTTCTGGCCCTCGATGTGTTATCTATGTTCCAGCCCCCTTAGACCTGACCTCTGATCCCCCATCTACACATCTTTCCTTGACTAAACCACAGCAGTCAGATGCTACTGGATCTTCTTTGCTCCACCGCCCCCCCCCCCCCGCCGCCATTGCTATCTTTCTTGATTACATTTATTCTCAATGCCTCTACTTCTTCATTATGCACTCTCTTCAACACCTTGTACCCTGGCTCCTGCCATCACATTTGACTGAAACTGAATGACCTCCTGACCACTCATCCTTTTTTCAGTTCTTACCCTCCTTGACATTTCTGAGACTCCACCCTCCTGTTGGATGTTCTCTCATCCCTCAGCCTCAGAGACAACAGCTTCTTCTAGTTTTTCTTCTGTCTGTCCAACTCCCCCTTCTTGGCCTCGTCTGCAGTCTCTCAGCCTTTCCCCAACTCCTTAAAGTGAGTTTTGCTAGTAATACTTATGTGTCTACAGGGTGAGTCTGTAGTTGCTTTCTCTTGGCAATCTCATTTCCTCCCCTGGCTTCATCAACCACCATTATGCAGATAATTCCCAATTCAGTATTTCCAATCATGACCTGCACCTTCGATGATGTGCGCTCATCCGGATGTTCTGCTGGCATGTCAAAGTCAACATGCCCCAAAGCAGGCCCATTATCTTTCCCCTTAAACTGACATCTCTTTCTGACATCACTGTTTGTGGCAGCATCATCCATCCAGTCTCCCCTGCTGGTAACCTTAGTGTTTATCTCGGATTCGTCCTTCTCCCTGGACTTTGATATGCAATCTGTTACCACTTCCTGCTGAGTGAGTTTCTGCTGCATCTCTAGAATTTGTTTTCTTTTTCTCTATGACCACTATCACCACAGTGTGGACCATCACACTAGTCTTTTTTTCCACATCTTTCCACTTTTATGTCCTGCCTCTTCGTGCTACTGCCAGAATAAACTTTCTTATACAAATAGAGAGGATTTATATAGCATGTTATAAACACTGTCTCGTTTTATTCTCACAACTACCCTGGGAGATATGGGCTTTTATTCCCATTTTATAGATGAAAGAAGTGAAACAAAGAAAAGTTAAATGACTTTTCCCAAATCACACAACTTAGTAAATATCTGAGGTGGAATTGGAATTTGGATCTTTTTTTTTAGTTAGTTAATTTTTAATTTTCACTATTCACTTCCATAAGATTTTGAGTTTTAAATTTTCTCCCCCTCCATCTCCTCTCTCCTCTCCAAGATAGTATGCAATACAATATAAGTTCTACAAATACATTTATATTAAACATGTTTTCATATTAGTCATGTTGTAAAGAAAAATTAGAACCAATGGGAGGAAATCACAAGAAAGAGGAAACTAAACAAAAAAACAATATAAAAGAGAGCAGTCTGTTTCCTCTGCATTCAGACTCCATAGTTTTTTTCTGGATGTGGATGGCATTTTCCATCATGAATCCTTTGGATTGTTTTAGGTCCTTGTACTGTTGAGAAGGGCCAAGTCTATTAAAGTTAGTCATCACACACTGTGTCTGTTACTGTGTTCTTCTGGTTCTGCTCCCCTCACTCAGCATCAGTTCATATAAATATTTCCAGGATTCTTTGAAGTCCACCTGCTCATTATTTCTTATAATACAATAGTATTCCATTACATCCATGTACCACAAATTGTTCAGCCATTCCCCAATTGATGGGCATCCCCTCAATTTTCAATACTTGGCCACCACAAAAAGAGTTACTATAAATATTCTTTGTACATGTAGGTCCTTTTCCCATTTTTATGATTCCTGGGACACACACCTAGAAGTGGTATTGCTGGGTCAAACAATATGCACAGTTTTATAGCCGTTTGGGCGTAGCTCCAAATTGCTCTCCAGAAATGGTTGGATCAATTCACAACTCCACCAACAATGCATTAGTGTTCCAAATTTGGGCCTTCTTGACTTTGGGTCAGCCAAGTGGTATAGTGGACAGAGTGTGTAAGACCTGGAGTGAGAAGGCTCATCTTCAACATTTA